>NW_027019365.1:12829991-12877340 GCF_013076305.1 Rhopilema esculentum | reverse complement strand
ACCCTGCTTTGATTTTGCATGTTGGTAAATAATGCCATTAGCTCTTCGTTAGAATAAGGAACGTTGGAAGCCATACTAGAAAATTATGTTGTTTACAAATAAAATCATACGGCCGTAGCACCATTTTTCTAGTAGCTCTTAATTGCTTGGATTGACTCATTCTGACGTCTAGGAAGACACGCCTAATCTAATATTGCGTTAGTTCCCCTTTTTGAATTAAAATGTTTGGTGGCATTTACGTATTTCAAGTTGGCCTGCCTATTCATAGATTTTTGTTGATTTTTCCACTTCCTGATTTCCTAGTAACTTGATCACATGCTAAAATATACTTAATCTCATTGGTTCAAATACCTGTCTACCGCTATCGATCGAATTCGATCGACAGAAAAGTTCAATTGATTTGAACTTTTCAATCGATCGAATTCGATCGACAGCGGTCGATAGCGGTCGAGGGGGAGTCCGCGGCATGCTATCTGCGCATGTGTGAAATCGATCGATATCGATCGAAATCGATCGATTCGACCGCTTTCGTTTAAGTGGAAACTGGCCTTAAGAACTGCTTAAAAATCTTTCTTTTAAAGATGGGATGGGAAGGTATTCTTTCAGAGAATCAGGTACATATTTCTGATTTGGAAATTTTGTTTTATGCTATGTTGAGCTTTCGTTTGTTGAGTTATGTAGAGCTGCATTTTTGCGCAAGATTGTTCCATTTAAAAAGGTTCTTTAGCAGTTTTGTGCATAGTTTAGTATCAAATAAAAAAATTAAGAGACTTAGAGCTAATCTCGAGTTTGTATGGTCGTACTATAGCTGATAATATAAAATCTTGGAGCATTGGCAACGAAATCTGGAGCGATCAAAAAACGTAGAGCCAAAAAGGCTAAAAATAAATCCACTTGAAAAATAATTATATGCGAATATACCAGCAGAAATTTCTTTTACTATAAAATTTCACTCAAGCGGCACAAGTGAATGAAAATCGTAAAGTGAATGAATATATTTTCTGGTCGGCACGTTTCGTACATCAGGGTGCAATGACCGAAAACCACTTTATTTGTAATTTTCTTTGATTCAAGGATTAAAGAGTTTTTACACCTACTTCGGCGCGATAAGGATTAATGAAACAACTCGGCGGTGCGTGCAAAACAGCAATAATTTGTTTGAAATGAGCTTTGCTTCATGCCCTACAATGCAATGCCGAATTCGCAGCACAAAGCGGCATCTGCATGACCGAATGCTTTTTTAAAACTTTGAGGCAATAAAGATAAGAAAGCGTTTCAGTTTTTAGAGTTCTTGAATCCTGCAGAAAGGGAAGGGAGAAAGAGGAGGGGATTAAAATAGGTTTGGTGAGACACAAATTGATAAATATTTACTAGAATAAAAAGCATATAATACATCGGATGTACAAGCATGGAACAACAAAAGTAAAGAATATTTACATAAGCAAAATTGTCTTCACACTGCAAATGTAGCCGATGCACCTGACAGGCCCTGTTTCCTAGCGGATAGAAGAAAAAGATGTTCTAAGCTAAAACAAAATTAATCTTTCAAAAATTAATGAAGCTTAATGAACAGAATTCTCATTCTCCTTAAAAATTTCTTATGCTATCGATGCAGCAATCTAGATTCCACGTGTAGAAAACTACTTTATGGCACAAATCCACGATTCGCAATCAAAAAAATATCATCCAGTTTTTCGTAGGCTTGTATTGTATTGTATTGTATTTATTGTATCGTATTGTATGGCTATTCTGTTTTGTTTTGTATAGTATGGCTTTGTATTGTATTGCATTGTATTGAATTGTATTGTATCGTTTTTCTGTTTTGTTTTGTAGAGTATTGCTGTGTATTGTATTGTGTAATCTATTTGATGCTAATTTTCACAATAGTAACTAAACATTGACATGCAAAAGCATAGAATACGCTCCTTTTTATATGAATACAATAAATTTCTCCTGCCTAAATATTCTCAAGTGAATATCGCTTCGAGCCTGATAATATTCTTAAAGTGTTCTTATTTTTTCAAATCTGATATGGGTTCAGGAGAACATCACTCACTTTTGAATAGAAACCATAAATTTTTAAAAATAAGATATGTCAGTCAAACGATTCTCTGTAATCGCAAAAATCGCGTAATAGGCAACTGCTGAAAAACAATGGACAAATTTGCGAGCTGAGGCTAAGCAATATTCTTATAAAAAGAACGTATTAATTGCCAAAAATTATTGTCAAGAAATAGATTTTAACTGTTTAACTGTTTCTCTAGGCGTGAAACCCAAATTTTAGGCCCGTAGAAACTTAATGATCCGAGACGACATCTGATAGCTTTTAAATTTAGAAACTCATAAAAATTATACTCATACTCTTTCATGAAAATAAGATTAAAGTTTTAAAGAGTTTCATAAATCATAAGAGCTACCATTGATCAAATAAGTACTGTAGCGTCTTTCCAGAGAGAGAACAAATCTTTGTACAAAAACAAATAGTCCGACAAGGCTGACGTTAATGCCCTCTCGTAAATTCTCTCTAGCTTTCCCGTAAACATAAGACAATTCGCCAAAAGACAATTCGCGGCATTGTTTCGTTCATTTACGTAGAAAAGGATTAGAGAATATGTCGAATTATACCTATACATTAAAAACACAATTTATATGCCGTGTCATTCAGCGAGAACAAAAGCCACTAAATTTGAGCAGCAACACGACGTGGAATGACAAATTTGAATAGCAATTATAAAATATATTCCACAGAAATGCGTTCAGGGCGATTGCCACTGGCCCTTATTTGGCACAACTTCCCTGATCATTAAAAACTTCAAAACGAACAGCCGAATCTGAAACATGCAGAACAAAACAGAGTTAAAACTTACGCTTCATTCACAAATACGTCGAGTGAAATTTTATCAACGTCTGCACCGGTCGGATTTCTGTTGAAATTTGCTATTCCAAGATTTTCCATTGCTGCAAATAGGCAAAAAGTTTTACAAAGAGAGTACTGATAAAAATCTAAACTTAAAACTATAGAAAGATAGCTACAAAGAGAACTATTATAAATAAGTAACAGAAATAAAAACTCTGTTTCAACTGGACCATTAAAAATCGAGATTTTTATCCAAGAAACTTGAGCATATAGAAACAAATTCATCTAAGTGATACCATATTCGTTTTTATAAGAAAATAACCTCTGGATTGGCACACAGTATCCTAATTTTTTGTTGATTTCAGAGCTAAAAGTTTCTTGTCGGTTTTTCGAGTACCAAGCACTAAAGAGCTACTGTTTGGAAACACAAAAACGTAACATGAAATAATATGAAACTGAAAATTTAATAAGTCACAATGCTATCTCTTCTTTCTATTTATTCATGTCAATTAAACAGGAAACAGGTGCCGAATGTTCCAAAAGAAGTTCCACCCGATCAGTCCTGTGGTGTATTTAATAGGCATTATGAAGCTCAGTTTATCATAGATGGTTTCTTGTAAAAACCAACGTTTTGCACCAAGCAGTTTAAATGAACTGCCTCATTCTTGCAACCCTTGTGAAAGGCTGACATCAGCCAACATGATCAAAAATATGAATATTTCTCAACTGCAACTGAAAATTAACAACTGCCAATTTTTCATCATTCAGAACTGAACTGGTATTATTTAGAGGTGATTTGGTATGATTTGCTAAATGTGCAAGCTTTCAGTCACACCGAGAAATTGATAATTCATCTTATAAGACATTTGAAATTTTTTATATTTAGCTTTGCTTCAATGGCAGACAAATGGGGTGAGGGGCATGTTTGCCCCCTCCCCAATACTTTGGAGGACAATGTTTAAAAACAATGGGAAAATGTGATATCATCTCATTAAAACAATAAGCTTGCCCCCCCAGTATTTGACCAAGAAAGTATAATGAAATATAAAAATAGCAGAAAAGGGGAAATATTATACAGAATATTTAGGAATACCTCCTCTCCAGACAGGGGCATAAATTGATGGATATTTTTAGAAGGGTGAAGGGTACAAAATCTCCAATTGACAATAAGCTGAGGTCATTTCCTTTCAGAACTGAGACAATTCTCAACATGTGATTACTCTCAAATTTCTAACTTACTCAAAGAATTTCACAGATTAGGGGGGAGGGGTGTCATACCCCCACAGCCACTTGTATTGTCTGCCCATCTCAAGAATAAGACATTTGAGGTAAGGTCATAATATTGGCGAATGGACTTCAACAAATTGCAGAACTTTGCTTCTATTTCGTGCAAAAATGAAATTTTGTCTTATGAAAGGCTAGAAAATTAGCAATACAAAGATACTACTTAATAACAATGCAAATCAACAAACCTGTCTTGTATTTTTCATATGAAATGTACCCTTGTGAAGAAGGATCTTGTATTCCAAATAGAGATATAATGTTTGACTCATCAAAGATATTCGGATAATCCATCTGTGTAGCTTTTGAATCTTGAAGCCTCCTCAGAAAGTCAATCATATATTGCTTTGGGTCAACTAAAATGAAAAAAAAATATTTTACTCAATTTATCAAGAAAAGCTAATTATTCCTCTTTTTCTCTAAAAAGACTAAATTATCTAGATAAACAATCAAAATGGGTTTCAAGAAACCTTGTCTTGCAGGGATGCAATTCTATGAAAAGAGCGCGAGGAAATCTTGCAAAAATCAACATCACATCTTCTAACAATGATTAAAAGAATGTATGTAACTAACTGTTTTCAGTACACAATGCTCCAGCAGTGGCTTCATATCACTTCTTTGATTATCAAAAACTTCATAACTTTTATTAGAATGTAAATGACCTATGGACTTCAAAACTTTTTGAAAATTTACAGTAAAATTCCTATATCCAACCCAAAGGCTGTCGATACTGTTGAAAAATTGATATTTCTTGAAAAATTAGTATGAATGCTTGAAAAGTATGAATTCAAGGTCTTTTACTTCAATAGTTTAAATCAAACCTTTGGCAATAGGCATCAATTCACCAAAGGTTAAAGGGATGGAATCTAGAATCTGGGTCATTCCTTACCAAATCACCAAAAAGTGTCCATAGACACCATCTCAGATTCTATTGAAACTTTTGTCAGATAAAAATGCGTTTTTGTAGTTTGTCATGGTTGATTGATTAATTTATCATTAAAACATTTTGATTACAGTTTGATACTCTAATTATGGTAGCTTCATAATTTCAGTGTTTTCTGTCACATTCAATGTCATCCCTTATAAGGCCATTTTCTAAAATTCATGGGTAAAACAGAGGTTATTCTAGTCACTTTTAATTTAGATCCACTCTTTAAACTTTCTGAAATAAAAGATCTTATGTGAATCTTTCAAAATGCCTGAATCTGAAATTCAGTTACAACTCTCTACGCTACTTTTCCGAGTCTCGAAACGGAAGGAATTCCTGAAATTTTTCAAATTACCCTCTAAAATGTGGCCTAATACATGGCCTATAATAAAAAGGAATTTATTTCTAGTATTTTCTAAATGCCAACAAATCTGCTAAATGATTTCAAAAAAATTTGAAGAGATGGTTTCATTCATGCCCTGTCGATAGCCTCTTGAAAAGTTCAAGGACGACCCTAACACAGTGTTTATATCTTTTAGAGCAAGCTATATCTTCAAAAATAGTAAATTTAAGTAGAAAAGTAATTCCAGAAATATCTTATTTGGTTGGATACCTACTTGGAAACCAAATTAAAAATTGATATCCTTTAGCACTATTGAGTTATTGAATGTCAAAGTTGGCTAAATTGTGGTTGAAGCCCAAAATGTCAAATTTTGTCTGATTTTCACAAAATTTTAAGACCCATTGCTAACAATGAGCCACTGCACTTTGCAAGCATCCCACAATGAATTTTTAGACAGTCTAAAATCAATTTGGGTTAATTCATAGAAGTTTTCTGCCATTGTTTGGATCATCATCACGCTTGCAAAAGCCCATTGTTAGCAATGATTCTTTAAAAGCTCATTAACTTTTAAAAAATTGAGCAATCGAGCTGAAACTTTTAGCATTATATTTTTCCCAGGAAAGTTTCATGTGATAGAAGTTTGAAAAGGTGTCCATGGCATCTAGTGAATTTACATGGAATGACCCATCTGCAGCATCAGCTGTGGCATCTTACAAGGGTGTTTCTTAGGCCTATTATTCTTTTTAACCCAGACCTTTTTGTTTGACATGAGCGATCATTCATGATCACGTCAGCACTCTGGCAAGCCCAACCATGTGAGTGTTTGTTTGCTTGCGCAAATCGGTAAATTGTGAGGAATAAATGTCTCATTAGTTAATACAATTCTAGTCATCTTTTGTGACCCAAGCAAGTGACATAGACAACACAAAGCAGGTATATCAATACACAGGAATTACAAATAATCTGAGTTAACCACATCTCAACAAAAAAATGCATTTGAAAGTCAATTTCACAGCGAATGTTTAGGAATACTTTAGGGAATGGTATTTGAAGTTCAATAGCAGGCCTGGCCGTTTGAGGCGAGCGATAGCTCGCGCTCGCCTCCACGCTCCCCTCGCAACCTGAGGCGAGCTATGAATTGCTCTCCTAAACAGAACATGAAGGGAGAATCGCTCCCCTAAAATTTCCATTCATTTGCCCTTTTCCTATTCAAAGAACCCTGAAAACGGGGTTAATTGGCTTATTTTTGTAACAGCGATTTCTCCCGTCACTGCAATTTTTGCAATTAACTTTTTGCTTGTTGGGCGGTTTTTGTTATGATATGCAAAAACTTCGATCTATTTGGAAAAGGATAGTTAACCGAAAGGTCGTTTGTAGCGTTAACCGAAATAGTCAAACATCGTTTGTAGCGATTAGAACCTTTCGATCCTGAGAAAACAGGAATATTTTTGGAAGGAAAGTCGAAGAAATGGGTAGGAATTGTGATTGGGGATATAATAAGACAGCAGGTCCCTTCCAGCAATAGAAACAAAACTATCCCTCAAAGAGAACAGGGTACTCTGTCTTGCAGATCAAAAACGACAACCAAAACATGGAATTCCACTATCCAGCAGCATTTACTGAAAAACCCAGATTGGGTGAAAAACTATAACGGCGACATGTTTCGCATTATTGGCAAAGCCTGATCATCGTTCCATCTATGTAGCAGTTTGTGAATCTATCTACTATATCAACATGGCCGACTGCTTTTGTGTAGACATAAGTGAGTTCGTTTTCACCTTAGGACTCCGTTGGTAACATTTTCAATAGGAAAGGGGCACTTATTGGAAAACCTCAACAGTCATGTCCTCGCGTTTTCTGATGGCCTATTTCGATCCAAAACTGGGTATTTTAGCGTAGAGTTTTCCTTCTATGTTCTGACGTTTTATTCTCTGAAGAGTGCTAGACGTATAATTAAGTTTGTTTCAAAATTTGTTTTTTAAAGCCATTTTCAAATTCTGTGCAACAAAAAGATTGTTTTGCAAGAGAATTGTTGTTTTTGTGTTGTGCCAGCTTTACATAAAACGGAGAGAGTCTGTTCTTTCAAATACTTCAAGTAAAGGGGGTGCAAAATGCAAATTGAAAGAAGTAAAACAGCACACTCCTGACTGAGGCTATTACATTAAGGCAACCAACAGATACTAAAGGGGCTTATTAAGTCATCTGTCGATTGTCTTTAAAGTACATTCTATGTGTTACTGATTTAGCTCGCCTCAGCAAATGAGGGGAGCAATTCACAGCTCACCTATGAAAATACAAACGGCCAGGCCTGCAATAGCACTTTGGATATTTTCTGGGCTGCCAGACAGTAAAGTATTTTGTTCTGCGCGGGAATGCCTGTTTATCTCTCGTATTTGTTTCTGAGAAATTCTAAATCAACTCATCAAATCAACAAATCAACCTCAGGAATGCTGAAACTGACTTGCAAGTACCATTAATGAGAACTTGTAATGACTCACAGAAGGGGTTCGCATTTCATGGAGATAAATTTTCAAGCAAACTACCTTGTTACCACCTTTTAAAGGGTTATTACTAATTGAATGTACAGATTTGTTAATAAACTTTTTATGATTGTTATTAGTTTCCATTTCTTACTACTAGTTTATGTAGATTTCTATTAATTAAGTTTCTGGAATAGCCCCCTGAAAATCACTGAAAATTAATGGGATAAAAAAAATTCAAAATGAAATGAAAATGAATAACATTAGCTGACGTTTGCTCTGCATGCTTAGAGTAAATTGAAATATGAAGAAATGGGGTGTTGCTAAAATCAAAAGAAAAAAATATGGGGTCGAAAGAGTGTTTTTAGAATTAACTACACAAAAACCACACTAATAGCAAAAACATTGAGAATATCTCTAGAAAATCATGCACACATTCCGGTCTGCAGAGTGTGGCACTTTTCGATGAGATCTCCGGTGTGTGTGTGAGCAAAAAGCCTGGTGTGCCGGTGTGCACCACCAAAAATGTCTGGTGTGCTGGTGTGCACCGACTATTTTCCCCTGTTGTGGTTAAAATTTGTGAATTTGCATTTCACCGTAAAAATGCGTGTGAAGTATACTGTTGAAGATAGCGCAAGTTTTTATTTGTATATTTGTCAAGTAAGATTCATGATATCTCAAATTGTTCATACACATCTGTGCTTGTTTTTATCAGCTGACATTTTCTATGGGACCACACCAAGCCACACCAATCTTATTTGCCACACCCAAAAATACCCGGTGTGCAACAGGTTTTGCACAAAAATATATCCGGTGTGCACATGCCATACTCTGCAGACTGGCACACATCCATCCCTACACATAAACTTTTATTGCATAATGATAACTCATAATCCTAAATTGTGAATGTGATAGTAGAGCCATCGATGCGACATACAGCGCGAGCCATTTTGTATTTTAACTTTGAATGTTTGGTATATTGTAATTAATATCTGTTTTTGCTGTTAAACGATTTTGAGTTTGAACCATTTAAATGCCCAGTGATTATGGAGCAAAAATTAACACAATTCTTCGAAAAGGCTGCGTAAATCGTATTGAAAATAAGATAAATAAAGAAGTAGACTATCCTACCGGGTCTGTCATATACAAGAGCTGACGTAATGTTTTGTAATAGTTCAGGTATTCGGTGTTGATTAAGATAATATTTTGCAGCGTCTTCCCTTCCCGCCATGTTGATAATTTTGGACCCGTAGTTGTTGCTGTAGCTGTTATTCCTTACGTTGCCATAGCTACCATAAAATCTTACCAACGCGAAACCAAGGGTGCCGGAGCCACGGGGGCAGCTGCCCCCGTTGCCCTAGTGGTACCGGGGACAGCACGGGGTCAGCAATGTCCCCTTTTTCAAGAAATTGATTTCAGAGTAATATTAATTCATAAAAATATTTTGAATGCTATTGAAATCATCTCTTCAAGCATCTCTTGATATCTTCCTTCATGCAAGACAAAAGTCAATATTTTCGACTTTGACGAGAACTGAAAATCGATTTGCAAAGTGATTTGACCACCGAAAATATTTTCGTTGATAAGTTTTCTTTATCTTTCATGATCATGCTGAACTGATTTCAGATTGCTACTAATGCTGGCTCGCATATATTCGATATATCAGTCAACGCATCAATGATGTCCTAAACAGAATCAAAGGAATAAGAGCTGTGGGGGCACAGTTGGCACGTACCCCCTTTCCCCCCAAAATTTCAGCTTACCTGCCCCTCTGCAGCTCACCGAGTTGCTCTTTTTGCCAACTGCATAACAAAATGCCTTTGAATATACAAACTAGGTGCTATACGAAATGAGCAAAGGGGTGAGCTTTTGGGGCGATGATCTAAAATGTTTCTTTTCGATCTGCTTTTAGAAACATCAAAAAACAAGCTCATAACAAGGGTTACCGAAAGGTGGTGGCGATGGAAAATTGGCCATTGGCCTTGAGGTTTCCAGTTTGTGAAAGCAGTTAGTAAGACATTCTGAAATGCATCTCGTGGTAATTTAGGGGCATGGCCGCCATAAATTTTCTGCTTGCTTCGCTCGCAAAGGGCCAGGGCCACCTCTTTCGATTTTGCAGCAAGGCCTACACACAACTAAGCCAGAAAATGACATATATATCTTTGTAGCCAGGCTTTAGCCTCCCTTGATGGTTGATGTTGGGTTAAATGAGGAAGTCTACTGGTCCTAAAATCTGATTTTTTGAAATTTTTCACGATTTTTTTGTTTTCTAGTTAAAAGCTTGTTTGACTATTGTAGATTATTATCCCGCATAGTATTTATTGAAAATGTTTGTTTTACAGCGATTTTCGAGAGGTTTGCGAGAAACGACTTCAAATCAGCTGATATTTTCTCCTATAATGTTGTAAACTTTCATTATAACTTCGTAAGCCTTTCCCCCAAACCCTGGACTCAAAACATAGGCAAACCAGACATCAACTTGAAGCTTTACTTTCAGGGATTCCTATCATAATCAAACCATATTGCTCTGGGCTACCTGTGAATTAAAATGAAAATTTCTAATGGGAGAGGTAATCTTCCGTTACTGAGGTGACATCCAATTCATTCCAACGTCTGATTGGCAGAGTTGCGATTTGGCCTTTTTGACAACGCAGTGTACTCATTATTGATAAACAAAAATGCAATTTAGATCCATGGTTTGATTGCCAAATTTCTCAATTTTGGCTGTTTCTCAAAACCCCTAGACCATCATAAATTGATTTGGCCGAAGAAGCAAAATTTGGCTGAATTCTGGCAGCATGTTGCAAACAAAAGCAACACAAATGCAAAGGAAACAAAAATGTTTGCAAAGATAATATTTAAATCTTTTTAAAATAATTTCAAAATTGCAAATGATCAATGATGAAACAAAGTGAAAGATAAGAGACAGTTTTAGATAAAAGCAAGTGAAAACTTTTGTAACCTACAAAGCAAATTTTGATGATGGTATCACTCCCAATAATTAGCAAAAATTTAGCTTTTTTGTATACTGCGTTTAGCTGGCTGCATTTGGCTGCCAACCACCAAATATGTGGCTGCCAACCATTTAAAACAATTGGCAAAATCTTGAAGGTGGAAAGTCACAATTTACTCCCAAAATAAAACCACAGATGCTGGTGTAAAGTGTTTACATTTGGTAGCGATAGACAATGTATCAATGGAAACAATGATTCTTTTAAAAAATATCAGACTTATGCCAGAGTTATGCTAGATTCAAAATTATGCTAGATTTTATGCTAAATGACGCTTTTTGGTCAATATTATGCAATATGACGCTAGACCAGGTCACACTGGCACCAGCCCACAAGGGAGTGGCTGGAACGGGACTAGGAGTCTTGTCCCTAATCTTTTGTACGGCCACGCCCTTTGAAACACTGGAAAACATCCCTTTCAGAAAATATTTGCTTCTTTATGTCCTTAATCATAAACACATACAAAACCGAGTTAGATAAAATACAAATTTATCTTTGACCACACAAGAAAAAGCACCACCAAAAGGAACAAAAACGTGTTCCCAGCAGAACTGCTACTGTATACAGAGTCCATATTACTTCAAAATAGCACACAACAATAACATAAAGCGCAATTGATTTTATCCGCATGTACTGAAGCTTCGAGCTCTGAAGTTTCTTAATTTTTCTTTATTGTCCATTGCTTATTTTTTATTGCAATTTTCTTGTAAAAAATGAACGCAATACATAAGGCTGGCATTGGGCATTCACTTCGAATTCAAAAAATGTTCCCATTTCTTTCTTAGGCGTTTCGATTGGTATTTTATGCTGCATTTTTAAGAACATGCATTATTTACAAATCCACACTTTTGACACGCTTATTTTAGGCCCTGTTGTGAGCGAGTCGGAGGGTCAACCTCACAAAACGATCCCTTTGACATCAACATCAGGGCTACTTGGCATTTCGTGGGATTGGATGTGGCTACAGCTCGATGAAAGAATGGACTAGCACTGTGAACATTCCGAATTCTTTAAGTCGCTATTCATAATGCCTACCAAAAAATATCAGAGGCCAGTGCTAGAACCTTTCGTGACAGAAGCTGTGATTTCAGAAAGGCTATCGTCAGGCACCGCGCAGACATTGAGCTAGCAGGGGCTATAGCCCCCCCCCCATTTTTTTGCGATAATTGGTTAGAAATTTTTTTGAAAGTTTACTCTAACTATGCTCTAACGCAACATTGAATCGTATACTCCTAAGGAGTAGCAATTTTTCTCGACTGGGAACCCTTTTTGTTCATTTTCTAGGTGTTTTTCTTGCTGTTTTATTATCCCCAAGCTTATTTTATCCATCTTTTTAGCTATTGATATCTTCTCTGAAACAGATTGTTTATAAAACCCCAGTAGAAATAAGCCAGTATTTTCAAAAAGGGGCGTTTTCCGGTGTTCTAGAGGGCGTGGCCTAAAAAAATTTCTGTCACGCCCTTTTCGGCCCTCCCACATTTAGACTGGTGCGCGGTCTGACGAAGTTGGTGTTTTGAAAATTGCTGTCTTATTTGATGGGTCCTGGCAAAAGACATGGTACACATCTCACAATGGTATGGGTACAGTGATTGATTTGGTTACAGGACTTCCAATTGATTATGAAGTCCTGTCAAATTGTTATTTCAAGTGTAAGGCTGCGGAGAATCAGAAAGATGATAAAGTTTGGAAAGCAAAACATTCAATGAACTGTCACAAAAATTTTGATGGATCTGCAAGTGCTATGGAGGCTGTTTGTGCAGAAAGACTTTGGAGCAGGTCAGTGGATAGCCATCAGCTCAGGTACATCACTATTTTATGTAATGGGGACAGCAAAGCATTTGATGCTGTAAGTAAATTAGTTTTATATGGTCCAGAATACATTATAGAGAAAGAAGACTGCATCAACCATGTTTCGAAAAGAATGGGGTCAGCTTTAAGAAATTTGGTGTCAGTTTCCAAAGCCCGGAATGATAACATTTTTGGAAAGGGTAAGCTGACACAAGATAAAATTTCAAAGATCCAAAACTATTATGGGCGGGCTATCAAAGGCAGTGCATCAGATATCCAGCTACTAAAGACACATATAATGGCCATTCTGATGCAACTTTCTTCGACTGATAGCTCACCAAGACATCTCCATTGTCCACCTGGAGACCATCTTGGTGTTTTTTGGCAGAAAGGCCTTGCAGAATCAGCAGATCCTGGAACCCATAAAGACCATGATACACTGCCAATGGACATTGGAAAAAAGCTGGTGCCAATTTTTAAACGCCTCTCAGATGAAGTATTGCTGGAACGCTTGCATGGAGTCAAACACAAAACTCTAATGAATCTCTGCACAATTTGATTTGAAAACTTTGTCCAAAAGCAAATTTTGTTGGCAGAAAGACCCTAGAAACTGGCATTGCTTTAGCTGTTTGCCAGTTTAGTATGGGTTGCTCATTTAAGAGTGTCCTTTGTCAGACATTAGGACTTGTACCAGGGGATTATTTAGAGAGGCAAGCAGCATCAAAGTCTATTGAAAGACTCAAAAGAGCAGAAAGAGCAAGCACTCTTGCAGCAAAGAAAAGAAGAGTACAGCTGAAGTATGAGACAAGGACTAAAAATACAAAAAAAAGTTGTTAGGAGAACAATATGCTGCCAGAGCTTTTAATTGCTAAATATGTGACAAGAATAAATTTAGATTCCACAGAAATTCACTTTGTTTGTACCTGGTATAGTTTCATTTATAGAAAATTTGAAGAGGCAGATCATGTGAATTGCAGCTCAAATTTGAAAAATCTTAATAGTTTAACATCAGTTTGGACTTGAAGGGCGTTTTTCTCTAAACAGTGTTTTCAGCTTACCAGCACAGCTTAGTTTCTGCAAGATTTTTTTAAGAATAGGTAAACACAGAAAACTATATATCAAACTGCTCCCCAGTGTATGTAGAATGGGGGTAAAGCTAATCATTTTTTGATTGAAGGCAGTCTGACTGCAAAGGCTGAGGAAATACAAGCATATTTAGGAATGAAAAATCTACGTTTTGAGTTCATGTTTGAAATATTGTCCTTGAACAAAACAAAATTTAAATACCTCAACCCCATTCTACAGACCCTATGAATCAGTTTGATATGTAAGAAGCTTTAAAAAAATTAAAATAAAAAACTTTCTTGCAAAAACTTAACGATACCACGATATCAGGGTAATTTTGATTGGTTTCCATGGTAACCTTAATTGATATCAACATTTTGACAACAAATTTGAAATCGGCATTACAAATTACACTTTTCCTGTGAATTTTGACATAATTGCACACAAAACAGAGATCTTAGATTTTGGACCAAAAGCCTACCAATGAATTTCCGAGAATGACGTTTGTCGGTAGTCTTGCTTCAAATAAATTTTTATGAATGCTCTCCCATTAACAGTGCAAAAATTTTCTAAGGTCCCGCTCCAGACCGCCGACCTTCTCTACCTAGAAAAGGTCTTCATCTACAACCTAGCTTCGTCATTGGCCAAACGACGATTCCCGATCTGCTTCAACAGCAAACCGTGATACCCCCAGGTGCCCTTTCTGCAGTTCCTGCCCCCACCGCATCTTGAAGCTTCCGGCGCCTCTGCGCGAAACAGATCATTTTGGAAAGGGAAACGCGTTCCCCGCGCAATAATTTTTTCCTAAAATCCCTTCCGCGCGTAAATTCAAATTTAGTTGCAGCACGGATTTTCGTGTGAGTCCCGCGCGCAGCCCCACAACAGGGCTTGCAAATGCTATTTAAAAAATTGAATCCCGCAGCTTTTAGCCTGCTACTTTGCAACATTATTTGTTCCAACGCGAGCATAAGCAGTAGAAAACAATTCCCCGCGCAAACAATACACTTTGCAGTCTGGGGACTGTATGGCATGCCATAAGCATCCCTCCAATGATCAAAACAGTCAGCCTGAAACATAATCGTGTTTTGTATTTGTTACAGTAGTAAGGAGACGATGAGCTATGCTTATCGAGCAGTGTCCTGGTCCTTCCTTTCAATGTGACCACACCTCACCATTCCTTCGCCTGGTGTTACAGAGAGTTGACGACTCTCTTCGCCATAAGTGAAAGTCATGTCAGGGACTCAAACCCCAGACCTTTGGATGGATCTGTAATCTGCGATCCTAACCACTGAGCATTGGGCCACAGAGAATACGGGAGAGAAAAAAGCCAGCCATGTAGCTAAAAGCTAATGAATACAGATTATAATGAACTACAGCAAGGACAAAGTGTCCATTGGGTGAAATAAACAATAGCGAATATCACAATATTATTTGAAAATCAATACCTTTCTATAAAGTTGATATGTTTTTCTAAAATCTGCAAACAACAAAATTTGTTGATTATGATATTTTTATCAATAGATTGTAGGTTTTGAGAGCATACGTGGATTAGAAAACCAGCTAATTCAGGTAGTTACATGTGAATAGCATACAATGTTAAAAAAATCGTTGTCCGTAGATACAAGGTATAAATTTTCCGATTTTCTGCCATGAAACTGCTTTTCACTAATGAAAACTGCTACACCCTAATAAATCTAAATGCGTAACTGAACAGTACTGTAGTAGATAGTGTTTGGCAGTTTTTTGGCTAGATGTGAAAGTTTTTACCTGGAAAGAACGTTCCTGGATCATTTTTGGCTCGTCAAGAACCACATTCAGATTAAAAAAGAAAGAAAGGGGGTACGAAAATTGCTTAAGTGAGTTCTGATAATTGGAAAGACCCTTTTATATCAATTAACTATATACCTCGTTAAAATGGACAATAAAAAAAACATATGACAATTTACTTCTATTTATATCCCAAATCAGCTAAAAACCGTAAACTTCACACCGGAAATTCAGAATTAAGTAACAGCACTTCACATTGTTCTAAATCTTCGTTTGTACTGGTGTAAGCTTTCTTTATTAGTTGGCCACTAGGTTGGACGGTTGAAAACTCCGTGGATCTGCAAATAAGATGACGTATTAGATGTTAAAATAAGATGAGCATCAGAGGCTAAAGGCAGTAGAAGGAATACACAAATTCAACTTACGGTCTCGTTTTTAAAAATATTTCAAAACTCTTTGGTCAAAATGTTTTACTCTAGATATGGAATAAGGGCCAAAATGTTGGTCTATTTTCAAGTTTTCATGGCGGTAGATTGGTTTGATGATAATATTAAATAAAAAAAAATTATAAAGGATTTGACTATCACAAGTGACTAAAAGGGAAAAGTTCAATCCGATACAATTTTTGCGGTCAAATCTATTACAAGTTCTCAAACTTTACATTGACACATAATCCACCATACAAACACAAACAAAATGAAAGATTCCATCTGGCCTAAAAGTCTGACAGGAAATCAAAATCTGTGCTCAATACAATTGTACAAAGAGGTTTTGAGCAATTTCCAAAAAGGACCTGCAATACTGCAGAGATCCTTCATCGGGAGTAGGAGCGAATTGCTTGTCCGTGAATTTTGATTTTCAGAAAGGTTGCTGCGAAAAGATTTTAGCTTGGGAATTGCTTTCACATTCAAATGTTTTGAAAAGACGAGTTGTGAAAAGATAGGGATAACAATAGATACAAAAATGTGTAGTTATATATCATAATGAACAGAGCTACTGAAAATCTTAGAGGGGATTTTTAAGGTCTCGCATTTACAGGAAAAGAGTCAACACTGATGGCAGAATCGTCCGAGTAGTATTGTAAAGTAAATTTGTAAGTAGCGTAGCTTGTATTTATGTATTCTAACTTTTTAATGGATATATAAAGAAAATAATCAGTAAGGCTTCTGTCCAATCCTTAACATTCGAACTACTTTAAAGCCCAAGAAAATTACAGTTTACCGATCTGTAGGCAATGCTTAATGAAGTAAAGGCAGAGCTGTACATAAAGATTAGGCAAAGCTTCGACTCTTTCGCCTAATGTCGTCATCAGGAAACACGAAATGTTCAAAACGGCTAAGGGTGCATTATAGTTGCCTGATGATCGTATTAGGCCTGAAACTTGGAAATTACACACTAAAGCGTATCTTTATAACTTAAGCCTGGTTTCCATTTGATCGCAAGGATCGCTGGCGACGCAGGGATCGCACAAATTTGTGACCAGCGATCGTTGGTCAAAATGGAAACTGTCTGGTTCACTTTGCCAGCGATCGAGGCCTCTCTTTCAAGAGGAAAGCCTCGCTTCTACAGTCACGTTGTGGGGGTTTGCTGCATCAGAGAATCTTAAATTTATGGAGGAAGTTCAGAAATACGACTGCGTATACAAGAAACATAACCGAGATTATAAAATCCGTTTTTGCAAAAATTTTCTGACCCAAAACTTGTTTCCTTTTCCGCTGATGGTCTTTAACTCTCTTCAGCAACGCCATTATCAAAAAACAGTTAGCCTGTAACAAAAATCTTTCCATCTCATTGTCATCTGCTCGCGCCATTTTGAGCTTTGGCTCCAACGTTTGAAGTATGTGCGATCGTTGCGATAAATGGAAACCACATGACGCACGGGTCGCTGAGAATTGCTGGTCACGAATTTGTGTGACCCTTGCGTTCCTGGCGATCCTTGCGATCATATGGAAACCAGGCTTTACATAACTGGAAACGACATAAAACAATTTATACATTGACAACTATGAACTATACATTTGACGTTTATCATTCTTTTATGATCAAATTTTTTTACCTTTTAGACTGATAAATCTGAGTATCTTTTAATGGTTTCAGAAATCGAGATGATGCCTGAAAGAGTTAAAGATGATCGAGATACTGTCAGCAAAGCAAATATTGCCATAATTCTTAGTGCATTGTATTGAAGTATACGATACTTCAAGTATACGATACGTTTAGTGCATTGTATTGAAGTTAATACAGCAGTAAGTTTGAAAACATTAAAGTAGCTTTACTCTAACTTTGATGGCAGAGGGGTGAAGGTTTAACTGACGGATTAAAAAAAAGCGTTAGTTTTTGTATCAGAATGATCAATTTTTGTCGGTAATATATTTTAATAACAACATAAGCCTTGACTACTGCAAAATTTTAGCACACAAAATGTAGCACACATAAGTACTTTTCATCTAACACTTCTTTCGTCCAATTTTGCTTATCTTTTGGTCATTATCAGACGTTGACAACCCAATGAGTATCGGCTTAAAAAAGGTTTCGCATGCAATATTTTCCACTTTACCGTGCAATTTTCAAATGTTTCAAAACCTTCTTAGTAGAAGAACTTCGAGTAGATCAATAACAGTTCAGTGAGGCTGGAAATTATCAATGCTATTGATTATCTACTGCAAGTGGATGTAATGTCTGCAGGCAACCACTATAAATAACGAACTTTTAGTGATTCAAAACATTAGGGTACAGTTTTTGGTTTGCCGGCTACTCAAAATAAAAGAATATTACAAAAATTTCCAGATGAAAAAAATTACAAAACACTCGAAAATCCTCACAAGAGAAGCAGACAAAAGAATATGATGAGAAGCAGAAAAAGTTACAAACAAAAACTTGACATAACTATCCACAGCGTCCAGTAAAAAATGGGCAAATATGGAAAACATTTGTTAGGCATGTAGGAGACAAATGAAAGTTATAAGGTTATCAGAGAAAGATAGATTGGTTCTCAAAAGTTTGAAGAAGTGTGAAAAATGTTTTACGGGAAGGTGCACAGGTTTCGAAAGAATATTGTAAAATAAATAATGTTTCTTTATTTTAAGATTAGTGTGTTAATTTGATGCAAGTTAAGAGTTACTATTTAAAAATCCTGATTATAAATTTTCCAAGGAAATCAAAGAACTTCAAATATATACAAATAAGATTTTTTAATTGATTCATTTATTTCTAAAAATGATTGTACTTCGTATTTTGAAAGTGAGCTGTTTTATAGATGATAAGAATTTTATAGATGATACAGTTCATTAGATGTTAAATGTAATTTAACTGATACTATCTTCGACATGTTTAAACAGTTTTTGTTGGTTAAATCTTGTGCCATAAATGACACTTTGAAGTGAACAAATAAGCTGCTTTTCTACGAAATTTTACAAGCAAACTGTTTCTTTCCAAAACAAAACTCGTTAATTGCGTTTTAAACGCGCTATTTTGGCGTTAATGTCTACTTCAACACGGTAATCCTGCAAAATATCTGGAGTATTGTATCTTCTGAATCAAATGTTTCTTTCTCATCATTGCAAGATCATTACAAATACAGTTAATGCCAAAACAAAGCTGGTTTTTCAGCAGCTTAAACATTATATATATACAACACAATACCACAAACTCATAAAATAAAAAAATAAAAAAGCCGCCATTGTGTAGACAGAAAAAGGTCGTTTTCTCTCTTGGGCTCCAGTGGTAAATTTTCTTTAGGCTCGCGGCACTGATTGGTCAACTATGCCGGTCATGGGCTTGCATTTTTTTAATTGGCCTTTTTCGATCCACAACTGGGTATTACCGTATTTTCTCCATCGTGTTCTTTCGGACCCTTATTCTGACGTTTTATACTCTGAGGAGTGTCAGACGAAAAAGCTTTAAGTAATATGTTGTGAAATGTTTTCTTTCTCAATGCCATTTTCAAGTTCTGTACCGCTAAAAATACTATATATTACAAAACGTACACCGCCTAATACTTTATACTTCAATAAAAGTAAAATTGAAAAAGTGTGCCAAGCAGCAAAAACAAACCTCTACAGAGCTTTCATTAAGAGCCATGACCCCAGAGTCCGTCCTTCCTTTAAATGTCACACCATTGAAGTCATCATTGTTTCTGACGTACTGCTTCTTTTTCCAGCTGTTCAAGAGACAAAATAACACATTCAGCCTAAAAAGACCTTGCAGTGACAAACAATTATGTTTAATAGATTAACAAACAACCAAAACATAAAAGCGTGGAAAGGTAAGAAAAAGGTGAGTCGTAGTTGCGTCAAAGGTGAGTCAAAGATGAGGTCAAGGTAAGACCAAGTTGAGATCGAGGTGAATCAAATGTGAATCAAAAGGTGGGTCAAAGGTGAAGCAAAGGTGATGCCAAAGTGAGCTGAAGTGAAATCAAGTCTTAAATACGATTTTTACTTTGTTTGTATTTGTTTTCACCTAGCATCCAAACGTAGTTTTTAGGACTCTGAGCCATCCTCACAGCTTCACGCACTGGTGTAGTGCATGTGAGAAAGGACACCTGCACTGGGTTAACAGCATTGTTTCGGGCAAGGTATGCCAACTTTGCTACTGGGTAAAAAGAGTCAAGCTTCCCAGTCATGCACGGGTCGAGCCTTGATTGGAGACCGAAACCATTCAGGTGTGCAGTCAAGTACTCTAGCACACTTAGCAGCCTAGTACACGTAGCTATCTGGTCATTTAAAAAAGGTTTTACATTTACCGGTGTGCCAACTGTATTTCGGCTATGTACCTAATCTGGTGATTTAAACGCACTTATTGTCTTAACGTAAGTGCAATTAAAGTACAAAGATACAAAAAAGGTCGGTTGTACTTCAAGGGATGCTGTCGTATATGTTGAAAATGAATACAACCTAGCAAAAGGAAGCTATACTGCCTTATAGTGTCACAATAGTATTTCGAGACTTTAAAAGTTTCTGGGGTGGCGTAAGCCTTCTGCCAATAAACAATTGGATAATCAGTGATCGTGGTGACACTTGCGAGCTTTTGGAATCGCTTATATTTACTGACAGATGCCTTAAGCCACTTTCGCATATCTGCAGATTCCCTTTACTAAAAACAATCAGAATCTGACTAGCTAAATTGGTTATATTTACTGAATACCATAGCATATAACAAGAGGAAGCGGATTTGAACAAAAGACTTTCTATGCACAATGCCAAAAATGCTTCAGAAATTTTTCTACGATGTTAATATTTGAAATCTTGTCAACAAGTTGCTGAATAGAATATCAGTCGGTTAACCATTCACAGCAACAGAGCAAAAAAATAATGTCTGAAGGATTATTTAGAATAAGAACTGAAAAACAAAAATTTTATTTGGAAGATTTTATTTTACTTTGTAAATCATCATCTTACATTTTACATAAAAATATGTATTTTATAAGCTAAACAGACCAATCAATTTTTTGAAGAAATAATTTTTATCTCTATTATCAATTAATTGATCTAATTCTAACACTAAAGATTAATTTGCACGAAGGTTTAAAAGCAATTTAATTATTTCATAACATATTAGAATTCTAAGGATTTGCCATACTTTTTAAGCTTTTTACTTTCCAACAATTAACAGCATTTTATCAGAAAACATAAATTCGAAAATAATTTATTACCCTTGATAGTTTTCGTTATTGATGAAAAGTGCGGCATATCTAAGCTTTAGAATTTTTTAAGCAAAAGAGTATCAACTGCAAACGCGAGTTAGAGAGAAAGTTTTAATAAAGCTTTAAAATTCCAAAGTAGCTAAGCATTTAAGAAACAAAAGCCTTTATAATTAAACTCTTAAGGTATTAAACCGATTATAAAAGTTGCAGTCAAACTGTCAGTTCTGTCTACGTTTGGCATAAAATGCAAAAAAACCTCTTATTGTGGAATATTTATAAACATACGCGTCAAGATGTTGTACCAACTTCAGAATACAGATACAACATCTTGTAATTACCTAAACCAAACGATAACGCAAATGACGTCACATTCAACTTGTAAAGGCGTATGTCGTCTTGGTTCACTTCCTTGAAAGCTGTCTGTTAACGTGTCTCTGTTTTGCAATGTCATAAATGTCCGTTGCATTTTGAAATAATTAACTAAGATTCAATGTCTCTAAGTCTCTCATATAGTCATCTGTTTTCCCTGTATGCGCGGTCGTAATGTCTAAGATGGTGCGGAAGTATATTTGACCTGTCAAAAGGAAAAGATCGCTTATTTGTCTGTTTACTCAAACATTCGTTTCAATTGAGCAGATCACAGACTGGGTGTTTTAAATTTATCTTAAAGTATGTTTGTGATATTATAACGAAATCAGTCCAATAGTCATTGAAATTTAGTTCTGTCTGAAGAAGTTCTGATTCAAAGAAGTTCTGTTTTATGAAGCAGGAATTCGAATTATTTATAAAGTGATCTTAATAACTTGTGACAGAATCTGCAAATACCCGTAAAATTATTAGCTGGCAATTTATTAACTTCTGGTTTAAGCAATCTTAAAGATTTAAATATAAACGAAAATGCACTTACTTTTTAAGTAAAAGAGATGACAAGACGACAGAAACTGATGACATTGCCATGGCAGCACTGGCCATCCAAGGTCTTAAAGAAAAACCTATCGGTTTCAGTACACCAGCAGCAATCGGAACACCGATCATATTGTACAGGAAAGCAAAAACAAAGTTGATGCGAATTCTTCGCACGGTTTTGCGAGAGAGCTCCATCGCAGCGACGACGTCCATCAAATCATTCTACAAGGAAATACAAACCTCGATGTAAGCAAGGTACAACCGTGGCTCGAATTGATCTTATGGAATTGATACAGACATTTTCACGAAAAAACAGATTGGTTGTATAGAACCATCAAAATAAATAAATATCAAAATAACATTAAAGAATTTCATTTAATGGTATCATTTGAAAGTATTTTCAAAGACACTCGAAAAAAGTACTAATAGCATATTTGAAATCTGTTGAGAAGAGTGATTCTTGAATATGTTGAGCATAATTTTGCTGCTCAAGTAACAAAGAAGCCAAAAACAAGACAGCAAGCAAATACTAGGCCTCAAAAGAAAGTGCTGATAATATTCAGTCCAACAGTTCTACTCACTTTGATCAAGACAATGCCAGCCGCCTCCACAGCTACATCAGTTCCAGTGCCAATAGCAATGCCAACATCGGCCTGGGCAAGCGCAGGGGAATCATTCACGCCGTCACCTACCATGGCAACCTTATGTCTTCTCGACTGCAATGCTTTGACAGCAGCAACTTTATGTGATGGTAAAACTTCAGCTATCACTTCTGTTATGCCGACCTGCATTAAGAAACATAACATAAATTCATATATATAAAACACAACTCAAAACTATATACACAGTATAGCCTGAAACCCTGAACGGTTCCCATTACCGATAAAACAAATGGTTTTTTGACTTTGACAATTACGTCTACTGCTCTTTATAATGAGAGAGAGAAAACGCTTTGATGTAGAAGTTGCTTCAAAATGCCATCCAAACTAAACAGCTAAGAGCAGAAGGTGCTCTATGGTAAGTCAACAATCTTTCAATCCAACGGTAGGTTTGAAACGATTAAGATCAAAGTGAAAACTTTTATTTTCCAAAAAGAATTGCAGAAGTTTGATTAAGATTAACAGTGCTACTTTGAAACAAAGAAAGTAAGTGTATGCGAGAATCTCGAATTTATGGTTAGGAAAATGGCGATACTGGTGTTGTATATTACTTACTTGTGACGCAATAGCGTTGGCGGTTTTTCTGTTATCGCCAGTTAACAATATGACTTTAAGGCCCATGTCTTGCAAGGTCCTGATCGCTAATGGGGCCTCTTCCTTAATAGTATCGGCCACGGCTAACATACCGACCAACACACCATTGATTGCAGCAAGAACTGCGGTATGTCCCTTCTCCTCGTGTTGGATCATGACCTCGTCTACGTCCGTAGCAATACGTAGGCCATTTTGCAACATCCATTCGCGATTTCCGATTAGTACCTTAAATAAGAGTCATACAGAATAAGGTATTTGAAAAGATAAGTCGCCAAAAGCAGCGACAGGCAATGCAGAGGTTCTAGAATCAGTAAAAAGATCTTTAGTAAATCAAAGTTTCAGAGTTGATACAGAGATTCTAGATTCTTTAAAATGATCTTTAGTAGAACACAGTTTAAAGATATATCTTCAATTTTCACTTTCTATTATCAGAACAAAACTCTCTTTCAAAAACCTTCATACCCAGAAAAAGCAAGTCACAAAAAATCCCAACAGCATGGCAAAAATTACGATATCCTACCAAAAGCTGATAAAAAACAGGAAGCGATTTTTCCTTCTTTCTTTCCAGTTTAGAAAATAGACAAATTGGTAACGTTCTTGGCCAGACAAAAAATACTAATTATATATATATATATATACATGTACAATAAGAATAGGGGAATGGATGCAGTTAAAATCGTCAGGAAAGGAAATGAGCCGGTATCTGAGTACAGTCTATATCTGAAAAATGATACCTAGGTTAATCTAGGATGAGAAAAATCGATACAACTTGAAGTTTGAGGTTTGACTAGGAAAAAAACAAAGGGACAAAAACTTTTAGGTCGAATTAGGTAAACAAGAACAACCAGACAACCGAATTTGAAATACGATTCATCGGACTGTTGAATAAATATAATTTTAATAAAAGAAATAACTGCTTGTATTCTAATGGAAATGAGAGACAAACACATTGCGTGCCTCTCTAAAAGCTTGAAATAGTGCTAGCTTTATGTGGTATTTCTAAACAGTACTGCCAGCTTCATGATGTATTCATGAGGTCTTTTCATTTTCAGGCTACAGTTTTCTTTAAAAATTGGTACCGTATAGCATGATTTACAATTTAAAATGCACTTGAACACATTCATTTGTGTCTTCAACTTGAAATTATATACTGAATGTTTTGCAAAATTCTGTTACCCAAAGATTATCCTGTCATCTAAAAAGTGTACTTATAAATGCCTTGTTAAGAAAATTTTGGATCCACAAATAAAAAACATTATATTACCCTTTAGCTTTTTAAGTTTCTTTCAAACTAGGGCCTTTCCGAAAATATTTGAGACGAAATGGATTTTCACAGTGGTCTTTATTTTTTTAGTTGGTAATGCTAGGGAAAGGCTTAAGAGCCGATAGCTAGGCCCTAACAAGGACAAGGGAGGCAGGATTGGGTAGAGAGAGATGAAATATTCAGGTTGTTTATTCATGTTATGAATAAAGCTATGTTGTAAGCATCTGAGAAACAGGAAGGGGATAGAGCACTTCAAAGTTTACAAGATCTAGGGAGGAAGGAAGAGTTATGAGATTGAGTTCGTGCGTTTGGCCTAACTGAATTTCTTTATATAAGGACTAAAATAACATCATCGATTGCAAAACCCACCTGGTATGTGTCATTATCATTGCCGTCTAAAGGCTTCAAATCAATTGAATCCCCTTTAATGATGTTTTTTAGACTCGAGACAATGCACTGCAAACCATGGCCTGGAACAGCCTCGAAATCAAGACAGTGTCCGAGGCTAGTAGTTTCGAGTATCTCTTTAGAGTTCTGTGCGATTGCGACTCCGATTGGATGTTCGCTGCTCGACTCTGCAGTTCCCACAATAGCAAGAAATGGACGCAGTGAGCAAACATTTGATGGCACAAAAAGCTTTGTCTGGGTCACAACTGGCTTTCCATGAGTGATCGTACCAGTCTTGTCAAAAACGACGGATCGGATCTGCAATTAGAGTTTTGTGAAATTACAGCAAAATAAAAGCAAGAAGATCTTTTTCAAGGCTATAAAATTTGCTGAGTTGGGTTTCCAACAGGCAATTTAGCATTTGATAGCACACAACTTTGTACAGAGACGGTGCTTTCGAGTCATACAAAGTGGATCTGTTCGTATAAAAGTGGCTTATGTCGCTTGCATAAGACAATAATTATACTAAAATACGTGCGGTACAATATAACGAATTTAAATAACGATCAATGTAAGTAAATTGTACCAGGAAATTTTTTTTCAAATAATTAACGACGTTTGGAGCATAGCCTGTTATCAAGTAAGATAGAAAAGCGATGATAGAACTAAAAAACGTTAAAGGAATATGGAATTCGACGAATGGAATAGGAAGACGGATATAAGAGCATGGAAAAGAAATATATGGAAATAGCTAATAAAAATAAATATATATATATATATACGCAAATACAGAATCTATGTATATGTATATATATGCACACTAATATAAAGAAAAGAAAAAACAAAGGAAAAGGAGGGGGGGGGGGTTATTGAAGATACGTAAACAGTTTTTTAAGTCCAGAAGGATATAAAGTAAGACAATATTTGCATAAGACAACATTGGTATAGCAAAATCAGACTAATTGTGGTTCTCTTTATGAGCCAATTTAAAGGAGTTAGCGTACTATATCAGAAGAGTTACTCTTGCTTCTTCTAGCGTTGTTGATTAAAGAAGTCGATTCTCGCATTCAAGGCACCTTGAAATAATTACACAATAAAAAAACTAGAGTTGACTACAAAAGCTAGATTCGGTGATTGAAGCCGACTTCAAGTAGAGCGTAAACAAAAATATCGAGCCACGTGTACATGATTGACGATTTCCAAATATATTTAGACCTTGTTCATTCAATAAAGAAAAAATATCTAAAAATATTTGAAGATTTTTCTTGAACCCTTCTTCCAGCTTTACGCGGTGGAAGACTTTTGTGGAACCTACCCTTTTCTATATTTGCAATTATCCCATTAATTTACAACCCGTGTGTGTTTAAAACTATATGACTCAAATAGCTTTGATTCAAATGTTTAAAAGCTCTTGCAAAACCGATATGCTTTGCAACTATATTTTCAAAACCGGCCAAATATCGTACAGCATGAAAATACAAAACACGAAAGCTGCGGCTAAGCATGCTAGTTGCGCAAGAGCCTTTAAAGAATAATTTTCCAAAAAAAATTTCAAAGCAAGAAATATCAAATTAGACTTTAATTAGACTTTATGCCTCTTATTTTAATTACTTATTTATTGTTAATTGTGGTTCTTATAATTATTCTTATCGTGATTCAAGCACCATCCAACTTATAGTGGGCCAGGTTGCAAAAATAAACATTAGGTCGACACTAAATATTAACCAGGTCATTTACAATGCATCGTGGACATAATACCTTGTGCGCAGTCTCCAGTGGCTCTCCACCCTTGATGAGAATCCCATTCTGGGCACCAACTCCAGTACCAACCATGACAGCAGTGGGCGTGGCCAGGCCCAGGGCACAAGGGCATGCTATGGCAAGCACAGAGATAGCACATCGAAAGGCGAATTGGAAGGTAATCTCCGCTTCTGTGTATAATGTTTTCTAAAATAAATAGAGATGCACCTGTCAGACCCACATATAGGCAAATATCAGTATGGGTCAAAATCTTCAATCGTATATGACAAATTAATTACCACTGACAAAGCTTTATAGGACTGTGAAATTATCACTAGATTATCACAAAAGGGTACACTAGATTTAAGGACTCTTTGAGCTAGTACTAACTTGTACTCTTCAAGGTAAACAAATGTTATTGAGTTTTGCTATTGTATCATTTGAAATAGATATAAAGTTTATCTACAATATGTAGGGCTACATTTACGTAACGTTAAAGATAAGTTCAGGCAGTTGTGGAAATTGTGAAGACGGAATCGATGTTGGGGGCAGAAGAAGAGGCAACTCAAGCCAGTTGATGTGGAAAATTCTCTGCGCATGTCGCACTATTCAATAAACTCAATTTCATAAACATGATCAGCGGTAGAAACAATATCAAGTGGCATTCAGTGGCAGTCAGGGGTACAGGGGTACCCTGGGGGTACAGTGGGAACTTTATTGTTGGTTCCGAAAATAGGGCGCGCAAATGCAAAAACTCAGGTAGCAAGTCTCGCATTGAAAAGCCTGGGCAACATAGAAACATCGAGAAACATTCAATTACGTCTGCAAAAAAAAATCTATATACAACAGGAGACTCACATCATAATCATGATTTATCGAATCATACGCAACAAAACCAATGGTTATCCATACGATCAGTGTCAGGACTGATATAGATATGACGAATGGAACAAAGTAGGCTGATATTTTGTCAGCCAGCTGTTGGATCGGTGCCTGTAGGGGGCGAAAACAGAAATTCAAATCAAGAATTGTAAATTTTATAGATTGGGGATGCAGTTCAGGAGGTGTAGTCACATTGGAAGGAAGGACCAGGACACTGCTCGATATTGTAAATTTTATAGATTGTAGATTGAGGATGAAGTTTTGGCAATAATTGCCAAATATTAAATTAAGGTTTTTTATATCACAAATAAAAACAATTCAAAGTTAACTACATATAAATATTCTGTGTCTGCCGTAGCTGGAAAAGACATGATGTCATCGAGCTCCAACTACGACAGCACTTACATTAATAGTAACATTAATCTAAATGACAAAAAAGATAAGCAACAACTTAACCGGGTGTCTTAGAAGGAACACATCCCCCCATCCACATTATTGTTGTTAATAATAATGTGGATAGGGGGATGTGTTCCTAAATTAAGCTGTATGTGATATGGATTAATCCATACTGGTTAGAGCGCGAGGAGTCTTGCCAACTTTCTGAAATTCCAGGCGAAGTAATCACGAGGTGTAGTCACATTGGGAGGAAGAACCAGGACACTGCTCGATAAGCAAAAGCTTTTCAGTGTCCCAAAACTACTTTCAGAGTTAGGCAGCAAACAATAAAAAATACAAAATATATTTGATATGGTTAGAGTTATCTGGAATTCTGCTATCTGTAATGCAACGACTAGGTTCGAAATTTGATATCTTAAATTACATATTCGTTTTAAAAGTTACTTGGATTTTCGGCGTGCTTTTGGTCTTATTCCTTCTAGCGTAATGATCTCTGCAGTATCATATTCCCTGCAAATTGTGCTATTAGTATATTCTGGGTTACATTTCGAATGGCCGCTGTTAAATGATTATCGCAATAAGCGTGAAACTTAGAGCCGCAACTTAATCGTTCTTTACACCAAAGCGTGCACAACTCTACCTATAGGGCATTTATCACTTTATCACAGATCGTAAAACAGTGATATATATTAAAACTGTATAAAAGAAGCTTAAAATAGCAATCAATCTCATTTAATGAATGAAAACGCATAGTCTGAAACGGTCGTGGTCAGAAGCATTGGTTCGATTATTGAGACACTCAACTTTTTGGTAGGCCCAGTAAGTGAAACCTAATGATGGGAATTGATTAGGACCTTACGAACTGTAACTTCACGATTCGAAGCGTTCATTGTGAAAGATACTGAAAAGTAATGATTACATTTTCTTACACTGAGCTCAATTTTTAGATTTTAAAATCTTTATTTGGGTAAACTTTTTCTGTCAATTCTGGAACTTTTCTTTGAACCTAGTTCTCAGGTTTCGGTAAATTTTGCACCTCGGTTCCAATGGGCTAAGTTGTCTAAATTTTGAAATTTTTCTCTAGAACAGGTTTGAACTATTTTCGGCTTCTGGAACAAAGCCTACCTTTTTCAAACTCGCATTGACAACTGAAATCTAAATAATTCTTAAATAGCGATGATTCAACACCATGAGAAATTTCAATGACTTATGAAACACCGCTTCAGAACAACAGTTTCAGAAAAAAGACACTCAGATATATTCCCACATTACACTGTCCTCGTTTCGCAGATGAAATATAGAGCGATTCATATCATGCAAAGGTTCTCTCGCGTATCATATATCATAGAAAATCTTTTAATCTATAGTTCATTGGTATTTGATAACGTGTGCAATATGTTTGGAGGGCTGTTATCGCACTCGTGTTTGATAACGTGTGCAATATGTTTGGAGGGCTGTTATCGCGCTCGTGTTTGATAACTTGTGCAGTACGTTTCGAGAGTACCAAAGTCTTTTAACATCAGAATGGACATTTTTGCCAAGAGATGTAGAGGTAAAAAAAATCTACAAAAAAATGCAAGGTAATTTGCGAGACAACGATGCCGAAATCAAGTGCCAATAGAAATGCATTTTGCTTTCCGAAATAAATACACATAACACTGGAACAATAAGATATAGCCCGACACTTGACTGATAATATGAAATTCAGCGAATTCAGTGTGAAGAAAAAGAGTCGTTTATGTGAATGGAGCCTTTGGCAATTTTGAATGAAATACCGTTCTCAAAAAATGTGTCAGACGTAGCAAGCGATTATTGCCAGGCTTGCACGATGGCTAAGAAGGTGATCTTAGAAGCGGTGCATCCGACAAAGATGTGTTGCTAATTCCATGGTGTCCTGGCAATGTCTTATTAAAAGAATATTAATATCACATTCAATGGTACCTTGGATGTTTGAGCCTCTTCAACCAGCTTGACGATTTGTGCCAACGTTGTCTCAGAGCCAACATGGGTGGCCTCCATCAGTAGTGTCCCTGTCTGATTGATACTTCCACCAATTAATGGGTCACCAACCTAAGACAGTGAAAATTCATACTAAAAAGCATGCAAATATGTAAAAAGGCATATAATTTAATTAAAGTCCAGAAAAGTTGTTAACCTTCCTCCAGACAAAAACATCCCAGAAGGCAAACCTTCCTCGCAAAACAATAGAAAGTGGGCGTGGCTTGGGTGTGTCATAGGAACTTCTATTGTTGTCGTAGACCTTCCTCCGGTCAGTAATGTTTTCCTGACTCTGAATTTAATTTTTATGAATACAAGGCATGTCAGACATGTTCATAGCAAGCAGGCCCAGTAAATTAAGCAATTTACCTCAGAATACAGAGTCAAATGAAGATCACTGTCAAACTAGTAAACAATGAGAGATTTAGAGAATTAGTACCTTCTTGGTGACTGGCATCGATTCTCCGGTTATCAACGATTCATCTGCCATCGAATTGCCCTCCAAAACAACCCCGTCGACAGGTATTTTGGCACCAGGAACAACCTGTTAGTAATGGAACTATCTTTAATGAATGTCACACTATCTCCAGTAACAACAAAGAGTAGCTCTAATCTACATATCAAAGCGTATAATCTTTATCTAATAGAGTCTTGAGTTTTGCGCATATGTAGTGAAATGGAGAACTGGGACGAATAGGCTTGACGTACAAAAACTCACGAATAAATACGTCAACAGCAAAGTGAATGACATAACAGCTAAGATGAGAGAGTAGCAGTTGGCTCTATAACATGTGATAATAGCATAGATGATGCAACATAAGGGAGTTTGGGGGTGTAGAATGAAAGATAATGTATACCTTTAGCACATCTCCTCTTTGTACAAGATTAACATCGATCGGCGTTTCACTGCAAACGAATACAAATTATTCAAAAATGTCTTCAGAAAGACTGGAAGAAGTGATAGCCACAAGAGCATATAAATTCAAAAAAACGTGCCAATAATTTAGCTTTTAGAATTTCTGGATTTCAGAAGATTGGGGCTAGCTCAATGAGATCTAGCTGATACAACTTTCAATACTTTATTCAGTATTAAGAATTTCAGTTAATTACAAAACTGCTATCTGTTAAAAAAAACAAAACATCTTACTTTTGGTTCTAGAACTTCAAACTACGGCTTACTCAAAAGATCGAAAGAAAGATAACAATTTCCAGTAGCCTGTTTATTATCGCATAGTTTACAGAATTTTGCTGACATTAGTACAAACTTCCATTCTTCAAATCATATTCCCCTGTGAAACTACAACGTGGTGTTCCAAAATACAGTAATAGCATATTTACTCTAGAATTAAGTAAAATTCAGGAATGAAATACCTCACGATTGTGCTATCGGAAGGATCAATTTTCACGAGAAGGGCCTCGGGTGGCTGAAGTGACAACAACTTTGACAAGGCTTCTGATGTTTTACTCTTGGCCAAATGCTCGAGCCATCTCCCAAGTGCGATAAACACCAATAACATGGGGGGAGTTTCAAAGAATGTCATCGGACTGATTGGAGGTCCTTGAATAACAGCCATCAACAGAACCACAAACTGCAGCAAGCAAATGGAACAATAACAGAAAATTTACTCAAAACAAATATTAATTCATCTATAAATACGCACAAGTATTAGTTAAGATTTATAGGTGCTGTGGCGGTAGAAAGTACTTTAAGAAAGGGCTTGGTGCCTTGACCCAATGCTACAAAGTCAACGGGACTAAGATTTTCAACTATTGATTTTCAACTGATCTCCAATGTCTCTGTTGACGTTAAAACTATAAACAATAAAACTGTTAACAAAAGCCAAGTGAAAACCTGAGGTCCATATAATACCATATCATAAACGTAGTAACGGGGTTAAAATGCTATTTCAATATCATTGAAAAAGTGCCCACAGAGCTGTACAGAGGGGGTTGAGACCTGGCACCTATTTCAATGCTGAGCTCTCTGTTAGTCAGAAACATACGCTTCAATTTTGGATATAAGTCGTTTGACGATCTTGTTCAAGCTAGTCAGCTTGAACCCGGGCATATGTCACAACACGCCGGTTCAGCATTTTTTGAAACCGCGATGATTAAATTTAAGATGTTTTGTCATGTTAACAAAGAATATGTCACAAATTACATACGGAGTATATATAGGCCACTGTTGTTGCCATGACAATAAGTACATCCATGTTTGTTGCACCGTGCTTCAATGCCTTATACGCCATTACGTAGAAATATCTTCCACCAAAAATCTACAACGCAAGGATCAAATTGAGAAGCAGTGTCACACCCAAAAATTGAGGGGAGTTGACAATAAAATGTACATAAAAATACAATTAACTTAAAATGTTTTCATTAGTCCCATACACAAACAAGTAGCAAAAATCAGAGACAAAGATATTGAGGAAAACATTTTAGAGTCTTTCACAATGAAGGAAAACGATATGTTTAGAAAAACTGTTTACTGTATATGAAAATTTGCAGTTTTGGATATTCATTATAAGGGACTAAATTTGAACTTTTTGAAAGTTTCCTTAAAATTCACTCAACAAACAGCATAAACATATAAATAAAGAATAAAATATAATTATGAATTGATTATAGTCTTCCCTACCTGAACAGGAGTGCAAAGAATGAAGAGGAGAAAGTTTTCAAGCGATAGCCCTCTAACGATGTACGGTCCTTTCTGTTCTCCAACAATCGTGTAGGCAATAATGATTCCAAGCACGGGTAAGCCAAATATCAGGGAAATTAGAAATGATTGTCGCCACCTAGGAACAGAAGTTAAAAGAAACGGATTATTACATGCATGAATTAGAAAAATAGAAAAAACTTGTTAGATAAATTATCATCGTTGAAAAAGGATTAACTAAGAACATGCGCTCAATGATCGACATTTTTAAACTTAACTAAAGCCATAAAGCATTTGGAAAGAGACAAAACGAAAATTGTTTGATTAAGACAACACATTTTATTCCTAGAAAACAACATACTCTATTCCTACAGGACAAGCCTTTGAGCTTACAATAAGCTACATTAAGGAAGGGAACAAGCTATTGATTTAAACAATTAAAAGTCAGCGGGCCTGGGGGGCAATTGCCTCTTAATTAGTATAATCAAAGGTCCCTGACTTTACCGATTACTGACTAGGATTATAAATAGCCTTTACTGATTTACGTGTTTTTATTGTTGTTTATTCTCGGCGTATTGCGGTGTTTCATATTTGCTACATTTTTATCGACTTTTCGCTGCAAATACTCCTTGGAGCCCGTCGAGCAGCCTGCTACAGTGGCCTTTTCTTCATTCACACATAGGATTATATACTTTAAAATAACTAAAAGAAACATTTTGCTTCGATTTTCTAACAGCGACCCAAAAAAAATAACTCACTGATTGATAACTCGAGAATCATTCAACGCACTCTCCTTGCTGTGGTCATGACTTGCTATTGACGCACAGAAGCCAAGATCTTCAATTCTCTCAATCAGATCGCGAGGTCCAATCTTATCAGAATCATAAGTGAATTTTCCTCTGTTTGTTGCTAAGGCTACTGAAGCCTCAACGACGCCACGTACTTTTAACAGACTTGATTCGATGAGGGCCACACAACTTGCACAGGTCATATTCGCAATCTAAAAGATAATAAATGTTATTAAGGTGCGAGGATGGTTCAGTGGTTAGAATTGTGGACTACGGATCCAGGGGTTTGGGGTTCTAGTTCTTGACATGACCAAACTTTCACCTAGAGTGAAGGGAGTCGCAAACTTTCTGTAATTTTAGGTATGGTCACATCGAGAGGAAGGACCAGGACACTGCTCGATAAGCATAGCTTTTCTGTGTGTTTAACAATATCTTTAAATGCTTTGAATTAGAAACCAACACAAATAAAATATATATATCAATTCAAGGAACATTGTATTTCAAAGAAAATACATTAATGAAGACGTTACTGTAGAAACTGGCAATTATTCGTTTTGAGGTTCATGATGTGGTCCAGTGAAATTTTGGCCTTTCGCGAAACATCAAAAGGATGTTAAAGAATTAGAAATTTTATTGCTACAGTAAGGGGCCAGCGGTCATCTTCAGTATCAACATTTCTACAAGATATTACCATTCGCAAATGCACAAATAATCTACAAAAATAAACTTCACTTAAAACTCAAAATTTCCATATTCACCGCAATAAACAAATCAAAAACGTTACTTTTTGCAAAAAAAAATTCATATTCAGTATGCTCAATTCTCCATTTTTCCAATCATTTTCGCATTTAATTAAGCCAACTATAACATTTTTGGCTTTTACATGGACCTTGATGGGCACTGTTCCTTAGTTTGGAAATATTCTTTTAAAAATTTTTATCATCAATAAGAACAAAAAAAAACAGATTTACTCACTGCTAACTCTATAACACTGTACCCCTCTGCATTGTCCTCTAGAACTGATGTTTGGAAGCCTAAATCTGTAATGTGCTTCACAATATCAACTATGTTTGTCATTGTTTTATCGTAGTTAACTTCAGCTTTCTGAGCAAGCAATGCAACTACTGCTGATTTTATACCTAGAAGAGAAACAGAACAAATGAAAGATTAATTTGATTTCAAGATGCTTTTATTGATCTCATGGAAACACACAGTATGTCTATAAAGTGACAAATAATGACGTCATAAAAATGTATATTAAGAATTTTGGAAATTCACCCATATGAACAGAAAGGATACGGCAAAATAAGCCTGGTACAACAAGTTTCCTGAAAAAAGGTCAGGGGACCACCTTACTTTTGCTTATAAATAATTGTTGTTTGGTCTGATTAATTTGATAAGTTTCAAAGCTAGGGTTAGGATAATGAGCCTGTGCCCATGTGGCCATATCTCAGACAATCTATAACAGGCCTAATGGTGCATCCACAGTAAGAAGGTTTCTCATGATGCTCTTAATAGTTACTGGGTTAAAATCCCAAAAATTTAAAAAAGGTTTCTTATGACGTAATCACTTGCCATTCTATTAAAGGCAGTGTGTCCATATAATGTAACAATTTGAATAAGCCTCCTTTCTCGAATTAACCCCCCCCCCCTCCCTCTTGAAGAACCCATTCATATTTAGCATCAAGTTTTGTATCAATTTGAATAAGCCTCCATGCTCCAATAAGCCCCCCCCTCCCTCTTGAAGAACCCATTCATATTTAGCATAAAGTTTTGCATTAATTTGAAAAAGCTTCCTTTCTCGAATAAGCCCTCCCCTCCCTCTTAAAGAACCCATTCATATTTACCATCATGTTTTGTATTAATTTGAATAAGCTTCCATTCTCGAATAAGCCCTCCCCCTCCCTCTTCAATTCAAGAACCCATTCATATTTACCATCATGTTTTGTATTGATACCCCTGTCCAATAAGAAATGGGCTGTCTGTATGAAATCACTAACTGCTGATAACACAATGAATTCTACTTGAAACATTATTTGTTTCTGATAACATAATCATTTTTACAAAAACTTTTCTTCATGAAATACATTTAAAAACATTTGCAAATTACCAGGTCTCTTTTTCAGACTCCTTTCAATTGTGGCTACACAAGATGCACATGTCATGCCACTGACTTTCAGAAAAGCTTTGCACACATTCATTTCATCAAATGAATGATTGCTACTCTGTCTCTGGATATTTACTTTGTTACCAATTGATATTTGTGAAGGTTTTCTTTCCAATTTCACAACTTTGTCAGGAGAACTGATACTTGAAGTTGATCTCATTGATGACTTACGACTCAAAGCTGTTCACAGAAAAAAGTATATTGAAAGCTTTAGAGAAACTGATCTTGTAAAATTGAACATTTAATCTAAAAATATGTTCAAAAAAGCAATGTACACTTAAACACTTTATAAGATGGTTTAATGGCTTGCTCCTAAGACACTGGTTTGCACTCCTTAAGACGCTGGATCATGACAATGGTGAAATCCGGCAAGAGTGAAGCACTTCAATAAACTATAAGAATTGTAAGAAACCTTCAAACCCACATGCTAAACATGCAAACTTTCATCTTATTAGGATAGCCAGGCCTCTCTGTTTAAGGTGGCATGATCGCGCATGGGCCTTGGCACGCTCCTGTTGTTGCCGAGACGCTCAAACAAACCACACACCTGGTTTATAGAACCCTTTGAATCGCGCTCCTTGTGTTTTGGTTATGAATTGTTATTATACAAAGAGCCTCTTTCGAGGAAATTGTTATTGCCAAGTTAAAGCAAACACCTCTTGAATATATTTCTGGTCAATAACCAATAAACTGTCCTTGTGATTCCTGATTGGTATAATTGGATTTCAACACAGTCTGCAACTTTACTCATTCATTCTTTCATATATGTGCATGGAGACAGACTTGTGCTTCTTTTCGCTCCTTTTTCACGACAGAAGTTTTAAATGGCCAGTAATTCAAAGGGTCAAGCCATAGAGCTATCTACTTTTCGCAAGTATCGCAAGGACGAAGTTATCGGATCAAAGACCGAAAAATGGAATGGGACAATGATGGTTTCTATTTGGTGTAAAGTTTGCTCAAAACACAAAAGCAGTATTTTATGAAATCCTCTTTGTAAAGGAAGTGCCAGGAAAGCAATTGAATATTATGTCAATGGAACGAATTTTGATTCTTCCACTTCTTCTGACTCCGATTCTTCATCGGAATTTCAGCTGGACATTGACGAACTGCAACAATAATGTTTTTTTTTGGCTTTTAGTGCTCTATTAAGTAGTTTGTTTAGATATTTCTAGATACAAAGTATTTACATGCGAAAACATACCGTTTTTGCCTACTTTAATGTAAATATATTTTTTTGATAAAACGCGCGCCTTAGCAAGGCGAGGCACGCGTCTGAGCCTGCTAAAATGCTCAGGGAGAGGTCTGGATAGCAATCCCACTCAACTTCTGGAAAAAAACAAAGACTTTAAGATTCATTCAGGTGTTGTTTACACAACATTTGCTTTTCTTTTTGTAAACAAAAGCATTTTTCATAGAATTCCATGTATCTTGAAATTTCTTAATTTTTAGGATTCGGAACAAAAATTCCTGTTCCGAATTTTTCATCAAATATATAGGCAGAATTAAACAATAAAGCAATTTGCATTCCAAATATCATCCAAAGCAGACAGCAAAGCCTTATGAAAGCATTATGATAAAAAGCAGGAAAAAAGAAATCTCTAGGATCAATTAAAATTTTCACTGCATCTTTTCTACCAATGATTATCTATACTTTTCAAACATACCTTCTTCAAGGAGTGTTGCATCAAACCCAATATCATCAATTGCATCTCTGACTTCTTCACATTTTATCTTCAAAGGATAATGCTTCACAACAGCTTTCTTCTCCTTCAAAGAAATTTTCACTTCCTCTATACCACTAAGCTTGCTCAAAGCTGTTTTTATAGAATTTGTACAAGAGTCACATGTCATACCCTCTATATGTAAGGTTATTGTCTCCATTGAATCCTTTGCTTCTTCTGTGCTCTGTTTGCTTAAAACTGTTCCGATTATTGCTTTTTTCTTAAGATGACTTTGAATAGCATTTGGTTTGATCACAGAAGGACGGTAAGATACAGCAGCAAGGTTGTTATTTTCGTAAATATCACAGCTGATAATCCCATTTTCTTTGGTCAGTTCGTTACTGACCTCTGAGGCTCTGATGTCACTATCAATACCCTTCAAATTTAACAATAATACTTTAATGTCACCCTCAACATCACCGACTGTTTTATTTTGAAGTCCTGCTTCAAAACCCATGTCATTTATCTGTTCAATAATTTGATCCTCTGACAATTTCATTGGATCATATGATACAACAGCAAGTTCTTTCTCTAATGAAACTGTAATTTTGGTAATCCCATCCTTTCTTGCATGTTTGATGTGATGTTCTTGACACATGATTGACAGGTCATACCATGTACAGATATTTCAACAGTTCTATAATCATCAAATACTGGATTCTCCATTTCTTTTCTGCTTTCCTGTGCCTCTGTAAACAAAAATATCCTTTTAGTAAATTAATGAACCATAAGATAACAAAATTTATTTTCTTTCAATTTTCCTAAAATCCATTAAAGAAATTTATACTTTAAAATGTTAAACAGCTAGCATATTTGCTTATTTTGAAGAATATAATCAGGATGTAACATAACAACAAAGATAGAATTTAATTCATGTTTGCAAAATGCATCTTTTCAGAAAAATTTATTGATTGACCTTAAGACCTTAAGAAAAGAGAAAAGGTATGGAAATTTCAATGTATGGAAACCCAATACCCTGCATTTAAATTTTGTTTAAAATTTTCTTGTCTTCTTATGATCTTTACAAAATTTATTGTATTTATAGAGTTGGGTTGAGAGCTCTAAAACATATTCAATTCTTAAAACTGGAATATTGAAAGACAAGTATATTCTCATTTTGATACCCCAGGTACTAACATTCAAAAATTTTGTCTCAAAGCCAGAATATAATATCCTTGGAAGCATGAAATCTCATGGCATATATTTGTTTAATTTGCCATGCTACTGCCCATTAAAGGGGATCAAACTTGAATCATCACAACCAAACATTGGAGAAACTAGATTAATGTACTTTTCTGATAAAACATATTTTGATGCTAATTGCAACAAGCCATTATAAAATTGTTCAGATTATTACTAAACTACGTTTGGCTTAAAACTGCTATGCAAACTTTAATCTAAATTGGCCTACATATTGAGAACTTTTATCCTTTGAACGAAGTTTTTACAACCAAAAAACGAAATCTAATTCCTTGCATTTATTAAAAACGTGGTTAACATTTGTTATCACCTTTAAATTGTTTAGTTAGCTGTTACTCGTATGTGTAGGGTCTAACTGAACAAAATTGCGTATTTGCGAAAGCGGCCCCTAAACGCATATTTATAACTACATTCTACGGTTAAAAACAATCCAGCCGTTCAAAATGCAATACTGACGATTTTCTAACAAATTTTGCATTTTTGGCTCAAGGTTTACATTTTGAAAATACTGAACCCAAGCCAATCATGCGATTTTGTTGGCATTTAGCAAACCTCCCAAAGTCGCTTAGGCCCGAAAAAAAATGATACAAGCACAGATCCCCCGAACCATCCTGTAAATGAAGTGGAAATAATACCAACGTAATAATGGCATCAAGAGAGTCAGCAGATTGAAAAAACCCCTTTGCTATAACGTTTCCCTTAAAGAATCAAATAATATAAAGGAAGATTAAAACGAACAGTCACGAGACGACCAGTGAGAACAATCGTAGGCCAACTGGCTTGGCAGTTCATACCTCAAAAGTTTTCGCTGCGTACCTTGGTCGATCTTTGTATGAAAATTCTAGATTGATCCACTATTGATTTTGCATCTAATATTAGCTATTAAGGTACTTTATACAAAAATATGGAAAATAAACAACATTAAAAAGGCCGAGTGATTCCCGAACATCGTCCATCCGTGAGATCATGAGAAGTCTGGTAACTAAAGACGCTCCTTCTGCCTCTAAAAGGACGCGATATCGTATTCATTTACCTTTCTGTGGTTCCTGCACAGATTTACTTTCCATTATCCGTTTCTCTGCGTTCAAAACTATCCCAGTTGTAGTTTTCGGAATCAAAGTCTACAAGCAAATCAACGCAGACTCACGATCAGTCAGCAAAAATATTGCAATCAAAAACCAATCTTGCCTAATAAACTTAAATGAGCATATGCGTAGAATTGCATTTTTTTCAGGGGGGGGCTCAAAAAATTAGTGACAATTCCTAATGGCAGCTGCTGATGTCACAGGATAGAAAGTGGATTAGCTAAGGGCTTAAAGGTGATTTTTCCGTGCATTTTTCATTATCGAGGAAGAAGAAACACACAAATGAAATGATTGAAAGTTTATTTTTAAATCATAATCAGTTTTTTAGGTTGAGATCATCAGTTCTATTTAGGCACCCAAAATGTACTCTTTCTCACAGCATTTCTTGATATGAAGGTGTCAACAAGTTCATCAATTGACAGTCTCATGACCTTTATGTATGTTCATTATTGCAGCCAGGTCCTAAAATAAGCGTGGATCTGACTCACTTTGTGGAGTTGTAAATGAAAATTGTGGAACTGTAACTGTAGAAAGTGTGGATTTGTAAATAATGCATGTTCTTAAAAGTGCAGCATGAAATACCAATGGAAACGCCTAAGGAAGAAACGGGAACATTTTTTCGATTCGAAGTGAAAGCCCAATCCCAGCCTTATGTATTGCATTCATTATTTATAAGAAAATTGCGATAAGAAATAAGCAATGGACAATAAAGTGTTGGGTAGTTGGCTGAGCATCCTTGTAAGGATACACGGAAGGTCCTGCGTCCTTAGTTTCCAACATTTACGACAATTGTAAATATTAAGTCCAGCTATAATGACTGAAAGCTTGCCAGAAGACGATGATATAAAAAACAAACAGTTACATTTTAGACTGTGATGATTCATGAACGAGATAAATGAAAAACAGCGTTTCGTTGTGATAATGCGCTCGTTCGTGATGATTTCAGGTGACAACTCTTTTCAACAACTTTAAAGATAAATAAGAAGGCCCTTACGTAGGCGCTTGTACATAGGGTGACAAACTAAACAAATTCAACACATTCCCCCCGATTGACGAAGTCAATCTTGGAATAATCTATTTACAAAAAATGTACGTTAGTTGTTATTTAAATAATGTTTGCTATGTGTTCTCGAATGTCATCATCCCGTACCATAGTAATCGATGGTTCATGTTCGTTTTGACCATTAAGGTGTTCATTTTCAGTTGAGTTTTCTTCGTTAGCATTAACCTTAAGTGGGTATAAACGTTGTATCGGTCTTTTGATATAAATGACTCGTCGCGATTTATCTAATGTTTTGATTTCTGCAGTTCTAACTAGTCCGTCTCTTCCAGTTAGAAGTTTAACGACTTTTCCCATCGCCCATGTATGTTTGGGAACCTTATCTCTGAAAATGTGTACGATGTCTCCGACTTATATTACGCGTTTTGGGTTTTTTTTTCAAACAACGATGTCGTTCATGTAACGATGGAATATATTCCTTTTTGAACCTTTGGCGAAAATGTTCAATGATTAATTCTAAATAACGAGCGAGTTTTGTTAATGAAGTTTTGTCCAAGGATAACGATAGTGATTCCAACTGATCGAGGATTCATCTTCCGATGACAAGACACGACGGCGTTAATGGTGGTTCCGATATCTCTTCACCAGTTAATGGTCTAGAATATATGATTCCTTCAGTTTCGATTAATGCTGTTTCCAGTTCTTCGTACGAAAGCTTTGCGTTTCCCAGTGTTTTTCTGAGACATTTTTTCGTTAATTTTACGCATATTTCCCACCAGCCGCCCCACCAGCTGGCAGTAGGAACGTTGAACTTCCATCGAATGTTCATATTTTGCGCATACATTTGAACGTTTTTATCCAGAAATGCTTTTCCATTGTCTGAAACGATAAGTTTGCTTAGTCCTCTCCGAGCTATAAAACGTTTAAGCGCGCGAATGAATGTTTCTGCGAAAAGATCGGGAACTAACTCAAGGTGTATTGCTCGCGTATTTGCACAACTGAATAATGCAATGTAGCATTTATTCAAACGATCAGTTTTGGTGTAGATATCCTTTACATATAAAGGACCTGCAAAATCGACTGCAACGTTGGTAAATGCTGCATCTTCGGATACGCGATATGCAGGTAACGGTGGCGCAGTTGGTGTTTCGTATGGTTTTCCATGTATAGTTTTACATTTGGAACATTCCGCAATTAAGGATTTTACAATCTGACGACCTTTCGTAATCCAGTAATTGGATCGTACTTGCGCGAGTGTTTCGTTGACTCCATTGTGTTTGACTGTTAAATGGCTATGCCAGATAACCAATTTTGTAAAATGATGCTGACGTGGCAATAATACGGGGTATTTACTGTTATGCGAAATCGATGCATTTTGAAGTCTACCCCCTAATCTGATTATTCCTTCTTTGTTGACAAAATATCCGGGGTTATTTCTAATTTCTTTATCGTTTCTAGATAGATCAAAGACCTTTTGCACTTCTAAGTGCCACATGATTTTCGCTTTGTTGACTTTGGACAGAAAGTCGTCACTTATGTCTGTTTGTAAATTTTTAACCTTTCTTTTTAAAATTGCCACGAATTTCAATACGAACGCAGTTACCCGTATTAAGCGAATGTAGCTACTGTAATTTACGCATGGAATGATTTTGTTCAGATTTAGCTGATCGTTATTTTCAGTTACGACAACGTTTGTATTAATTTCGATTTGCTGCGAGGGCGCGATTTCATTTACAGGCCAAAATTCCGAGTCGTTTTCCAAAAACTAAACGTGAAAACCTCAATGTTGTAAGCTCAGGATTTTTTTCAAAAACGTTATCGTACCACAAGAATCGGAGAAAATTCCTGTCGTTTTCTTGTATAATGATATTCAGAAATGCTTTTTCTAAGTCACCAATTAACGCTATTCGTTTAGCTCTGAGTCTCGAAAGTACATCAAAAATGAGAGGTACAAGATTTGGGCCTGGTTCTAAGCAATCGTTTAAACTTACTTCGCCGTTTTCTTTACAGCTGGCGTCGTAAACGACACGAAGTTTTGTGGTTTGCCGCTCTTCTTGAACTACCTCCCTGTGTGGATTGTAGTTCACGGATCCAGCCGGAACTAAACATAACTCCGTATCCTTTACCCTTTCTACAACACCGGAATTTAGCTGTTCAGAAATTACTTCGTTGTATTGATGCAAAACATCAGGTTTTGAATTTAAACGTTTTAACAGTCTTTCAAGACGTTTACGTGCTACTTGATAATTGTCTGCAATTACAGGATGATCTTCCTTGAATGGGAGCGAAATTTCATACTTTCCGAGTTTTTGATTAAAATGAATTCTTCCCTCTAATGGATTTTCGCTACAAGTTAGTTCTTGCTCTTTAGATTTGATACCCATTGATTCGATATCCAAGAATTTGTGAAGTTCGTTTATCAAATGTTTGTCGCTATCAACGATAATACTGTCAGTTTTAAGGACATGTAAAATGATAATGTTCGATGAGTGTTCATTTGTTGACGGTATTTCTACCGGGGGGCCATAACCATGCTCCCCCCGTACTACGTGATCTAACATGAACTGCCAAATGTAGTCCGCCCCAATCAATATGTCAACTTCAAATTCATCCATGCCGCTACCTTTATCAGCAAAAGAAAAATCTTTTATGTGGGGATATTTCAATTTGGCTACGTCTATGGCTTGATTAGCAACCAGGCTACAAATATTGTCTACTGTCTATTGTTTGATTGATTCGAGTTTCGATTGTTGTTCCGGTGGAAGATTTTGACCGCGCGGAGGCAACAGCTCTCGGGCCTTCGCGACATTTTTGCGAACAACCAGGCGATGACCGTTTCGTGCCTGAATTTTCTTCTTTAATGTTTCTTTTTCAGACATTACAGCTCTCGGGTCACGGCACCAAAATGTTGGGTAGTTGGCTGAGCATCCTTGTAAGGATACACGGAAGGTCCTGCGTCCTTAGTTTCCAACATTTACGACAATTGTAAATATTAAGTCCAGCTATAATGACTAAAAGATTGCCAGAAGACGATGATAATAAAACAAACAGTTACATTTTAGACTGTGATGATTTGTGAATGAATAAATGAAATACAGCGTTTCGTTTTGACAATGCGTTTGTTCGTGATGATTTCAGGCGAAAACTCTCTTCAACAACTTTAAAGATAATACCTTATACAGAAAAATAAGAAGACCCTTACGTAGGCGCTTGTACATAGGGTGACCAACTAAACAAATTCGACACTTCTTTAAGCATTACTGTTAGATATTATTTAAAAAATTCTATTTCGTATCCCGATTTTAGAAGCAATTTGATGGAATGATTGTCACACTTTCCCCATTACGATAAATGTAGTTGAAAATACTTACATTCTCATACAAAACTTCGTTTTTTCTGTATTGCGTCGCCTCTCATTCTTTTTAGGACTGCCTTCTACCAAACAATTATTTTCTTTTGAACTATATTCACAAGGTCATTTGAGTCAAAACTTCAATTTTCACAAATGATTCAAATTTTTTCCGATTAACCTAGCTTTCTACCAACAGCTTTAAATTTTCCGACTGTCCTCAAATTTTCCAACTGGATGAAAGATTGAGGGAGTGTCACACACCCCACACACACCCCCCAGTATTTACGTGTCTGATATTTTGTACATCAGTGAGAGAAGAGTTTATTTGCCATCTGTAACGAGGTTTTCGTTTATAGTATCAAAACTTTTTGAAGAGAAAATTTGATGGCAAAGAATTTGATGGGCTGAATGCAGTTAAGAACTTTCCATAAGTAAAAGAGACTTAAGAAAGCTTCACCCAGCTTTTGGCCCGGACAAAATATTTCATTTAATCATGTATTAAATTTTGATAAATAAACGACTAAGATCGCAGAGATCTGAGACTTGTTCTCAGAGGAATTCTGCCAGACGAGACAATGGCTCGGATTCTCACAGTAACTAGCAGCTGCTAGTTGTAGTAGAAAAGATGCTTTGGGGCTTGGGACCTAGTACAATAGTCTAAAAATAGTAATTTCGGCATTTTTCAGCTGGGGTCTGCAACCTATCTTTTTGAGCTTATCAAACTGACCATTTCTACTAATCTTCATGATGGTATCACAAATAACAGTTGCTAGTTGTGATTTTGCTCTCGGATACCAGCACGAAAACTCTCTCAAAGTCTGGGACTAACAGCCCTGACTATAACTATTGACAGGTCGGAAAATTATTATTGTGGTATGACATCAGATTATTGACTTTGAAGCCATATTTCTAATCACTATAGAGACGAGGGGAATGCCCCAAGAAATAGAAAGGATTTTATTTTCAAATATTTAACTATAGAGTACCAAATTGTGTATCAAATATCTTACCATCAAAAACCTATTCTTGGAATCTCTTAATTTTGAAAAATACTGGAAAAATATGTTATATAGCTCTGGATATGAAAAATCAGTTCAGTATGTTCAATGAGATACCTCCGATGAAAGATTTCAAGTTTGCTACCTGATTACCGTTATAGAGTTCTAAAGTGTAACGTCACCAAAAACCTATTTTTAAAATTTTGGAATTTTGACCATATAACATAAAAGATCACCATGAGATACTTACAAATATGCAAAATTGGCCAAATATGTCTAAAATCGGTTCAGATACGGCATATATTCTGTTCATATAGTTATGAACAGGGACCAAAATTCAGAGGTTTGATGGGAGAGAGTCAATACACATGTTGACATATCTCTGCCAATTCGTAACACAATTAACTGATTTTGCACATGAAGAAGTATTTCATGATGCTCTTTTAGGTTATGGGATCCAAATTAAATAGTTCTTAAAATAGATAATTGTGATGTCATCATTGTAGAACTCTATTCAGGCCTGGTATGAGCCAAGGCCATATAACAGGGATTTGATGGAGGGGGAGGCCTGTGCTCATAGGGTCAATACTCGGCTAATTCGTAACATATTACACTGATTTTGCTTATTTACGTGATGTTCTTTCAGGTTATCTGGTCAAAATTGAAAAATTCTGAAAATTGTTTTCGTGACATCATAAATTTGCACACACACACACACGCAGCGTCACTATGCGAACGAGGCCCTAATCAATGTTTTCGTTTCCCCGCAACCAGTGATTCTGAAATGGCGGATAACGCGAAATTGTCAAAGTCTTGCGAACTGAATTATCATTGACACAATATGTCGATAACCACTCTTCCGACGCTGAAAGTCGGTGGCGTAGTAACTCAAGAAGTTATTAAACATATCCCTCAGCCACCTTCAAAGTCGACTTTAAAGAAACAAACAAGAAATCATTCAGGCCAAGGAGTATCGCCTAACGGCCCTCAAGGAAGGCAAACCCTTTCTGGATATAGTAAAGATTTTTCGTCAACGCCTGAGACAGCTAAAGAAAAACCAGATGCTTTTATCGATACTGCGAGGTATTTGGTCTACTCTGCTAGAATATTGACTAAATATGACGAGTGCTTTTTGCATTGACCTGCCATTTTTGATAGCCGTTGAGTTTGAGTTTTCTCAACGTCAAACTACTCATCACCGTCAATTTCTTACCATCACTCACGGTTCAACGAACTTTAATTGTCGCATTTAAAAATTAATTATTCATGCATGTTTTATAAAAGACACCGTTTATTATTTCAGATACCGAAATTCATATAAACACAACCTTTGTCTTGATATGCTTCAAGATGGCTTCCACAAGGCATTCTGTGAGTTATTTGAGCTGCTGAATAGGCAAAAAGAGATCTTAAGCCAAGAGCAATTTGATGCCAGTGAAGTTAATGTTGTATTACTAGAAGATGAACCAGAAAAATTAGACACATTGAAAGAAAACCTCATTGCTGCAGAGTCAGCAAGAAGAAGAGGTAATTAGCATGTTATTTTCCTTTTATGTAACTTAGTGCAACCAGATTTTATTGTTTGATTCGCTTGGAGAATGGTGTCCTTAATGCAAAAATGTTTTCTAAAACTGAACACATTAATTGGTGTAACACTTTCCTTGTCAAAAAAGACTTTCTAGTCTATCATTTGATCCTGGTAGACCCATAAACCATTCAAAGGAAACTCTTTTTAGATGAATACCCAAACCTTCAGGTAAAATACTTGTCTCCTAAAGTGCATATTACTTCTAAATGATTGTAGCAATTGTGTGATTATTTACAGAAAATCCTCTTTCTTACAATGTGTTACCTCAAATTCACACTGTTGGAGTTGATAGTAAGGTGCTAGGGCTAGAGGGCAGTACATTATAAGAAATAGGACACAATCAAATATAAATCCCATGCAAAAAATAAAAGATACAAATAAATCATAAGTAAAGAAATATTTTGAATGTGAAGAAATAATTTGTCTAAACATCCTGTTTATAACTGTCTACTGAGATTTTGACAATTCAGTTCACTGTTGTTTCCTTTGTTTTATTATACTAGTTCTGTATCATTCATTTTACTTACTTTGGTCCCCAGAGATGAATTGAGCTCTGTTTAAAGATTGACACAAGTTGACAGCACCTTGTATAGCTTTTTTTGATACCCTAATACCCCCTCATGCTTTGAAGAGCTTCTCTTTAACAAATATTTTTGGACAAGTGATCATCCTCAGAAGCTAATCCACCTATGCAGTTTATGGTCCTTGTGAAAATTTCTTCACAAAAAGACCTGTATAAAAACTATTCAAATGTTGGATCTAATTTTGGTATAATTCTTTTTAATAACAGGAAGATCAGATCATGTT
>NW_027019365.1:12624436-12829891 GCF_013076305.1 Rhopilema esculentum | reverse complement strand
ACATGACCCACACGATAGCAGTTGTTGCAAATAGGTTGCCCATCGGTGGTACGTAAATTACGCCCCCTTGCATAGCTTTCCCTTACGCCTTGTTGAAGCCTGTTCATGGGTTGAGGTTTGCCAGACACAAAACGTTGATCAATTGCAGCAATTAGCTCTGTTTTAAGATTCAGGAGGTCACTTTGAAAAGAGCTTTGATTTGCAACATATGTACCACCACCCAAGTTGTTACCATAATCAATTTGATCTAAAGCGTTTAACTGGCCGGTTCTCTTGTTGCTAGCCAACGCAAGCAATATATTAACTTGGCCCTCAAGTTCTTTAATACGCTGGTCTTGCGAAATGGTTTGCGGGACGGTTGGGCCGAAAGACTTTGAAACGGCGTCACGGAGGCGGGCAAGGTTTTCTGCCTCTGTGAAAGTTTTTGGCTGGTTTAAAACAACATGGTTCTTTAGTTCTGCGCGTAGGCCGTTTATGAAAATGTTCATCATTTCTAACTCATTTAGATTCAGTCGTTGACACTTTTTTATGATGTCTTCAGTGTAGGTTACTAGAGGCTCATGTTCGAGCTGTTTTCGGGCATAAAGTTCTTGCCGTATCAAAAACTGGATGTTTTGGTTGCCAAATCTTGCAATTAAAGCTTCAATTAAGCTATCGAAAGTTCCTGCAGTTTCGTCTGAGAGCGTCTGAAACCATGCCAAAGCTGGGCCATTAAGCAGCAATGGAAGTGCACTTAATTTTTTTGCATTGCCCCAACCATAGAACCTGGCAAGTCGATTAAATTTTACAACCCATTCATTTACGTCTTCATTTTGGAATCCACTGAAAGGCGGTTGTTTAAAAAGTCCCGACTGGGCGTTTCCCTCCAGGGCTGCCTGCATAGCAGACACACGGTTTTGTAATTCTTCTACCGTTGCTTCCATTTTAACTACGTGAATAACTAAACAATTTCACAATATTTCCAAAGTTTTGCCGAAATGAGTGCAACCACGGATTTTGTTTTCGAGTTATCAAAAAGAAAACGAGCGGAATTAAAGTCTGTCTTGAACAATCTTTAGACAATATCATATAAGTATATCAGCATTCTGAAATTGCTTCTCGAAAGTTCAGTTCAATCTTCACTTTTAACGGAAATCCGACGTAATAATAAAAACGATACAAGATAACCAATGCGGCGAAGACGTCAAAATTTCCAAAGAAACAAGAAATAAAAACCATACCCAGAACATCAACCCCGAACAATTCCAGTGAAAACGTCAAAACGGCAAGTGAAATAAGAAAAAGAAAACTATATACAAAAACATATGAAAAGCATCAAACCCGAGCAAATGCAGCGACTACGTCAAAACGGCCAATGAAAAATGCAATAAAACCTATATTCGACACCAAAATGTAAAACGCAAGTTTATCGGTTTTTTTTTCAGCACGCCAATAAGTATTCTCGACCGGTCACGTCGTGGTCACCAATATGTTATATTACACTTTAACTACAGTGCAACTAAGTATATATAAAATAACTCACGGCCCTTTTCAACTCGACTTGTGGCAGAAAGGAGCAGAGAGACAACGACTTCTTTCGTCAGCATTTTGAACGAACAGCAAGATGCTTCTCCCAAAAAGCCTAATTCTTAAAACTACTACAGCGTATTTATATATACAAGCATTTTACAAGTATTAATAACAACCAATCAGCTAAAAACACGTAAGACCTACAACCAAAAGAAACCTAGATAATTAACAGCGGAAATAAAGTGTTTGCCAAATATTTAAATTATACCCTACAATGGTTCGTTCGATCTGGTGCACAACAGTAAGAATCATGAGGTCGGTTTAGTCTTTCACAGGTGCGTCGCCAGGAAATTCAAAGTGGGGGAGGGGGGAAGGGCTCGAGTTGATAGAATTATTAGACTAAAGAACTATATTTTGAAAACAGACTGAAACGATTCACGATATTCTATGCCTAATCGTTTTATGGGGTACTCATTATGCTAGCGGTACGTTTGAAGAGGCCGGCGGGAGGTTGGCGGAGGCCTTAGGGTCACTCGACAGAAGTGGCTTCCCTGCGAGCGAAGCGAGCAGAAAATTTTCACGACCAAGAAAATCTTGAAATACATTTCAGAATATTTCTTGCAGGTATTTTCTTGCATTCGTTTAAAACATTTTGCTATTTTTAAGGCATGCCCTTATTACGTTTGATTAATTCCAGTCTTAAAATTGAATTCATTACTTTATGAGGCCTCATAGACCTCGGCGTATTCCTTGGAAATTAAGCAACTAAAGGATTTGTCGGATTATTCTTTTCTTTATATTTTTTCCTTTATCTTTTCCATTTGCTTAAAAATACATTTTTGCAAAAAAGTAGGGGGAAAAGCCCCCAGCTCTCCACTTGGCGCCACCAATGTTTCATCGGTCGATCACGAACAGAGAAAATTTTTGGCAAGTCATGGGAAATGTACTGCGCTTCTTTAAGCATTACGGTTAGATATTATTTAAAAAATTATATTTCGTATCCCGTTTTTAGAAGCAATTTGATGGAATGATTATCACACTTTCCCCATTACGATGAATGTAGTTGATAATACTTACATTCTCATACAAAACTTCGTTTTCTCTGTATTGCTTCACCTCTCATTCTTTTTAGGACTGCCTTCTGCCAAACAATTATTTTCTTTTGAACTATATTTACAAGGTCATTTGAGTCAAAACTTCAATTTTCACAAATGATTCAAATTTTTTCCGATTAACCTAGCTTTCTACCAACAGCTTTAAATTTTCCGACTGTCCTCAAATTTTCCAACTGGATGAAAGCTTGAGGGGGTGTCACACCCCCACACACATCCCCCCAGTATTTACGTGTCTGACAATTTGTACATCAGTGAGAGAAGAGTTTATCTGCCATCTGTAGCGAGGTTTTCGTTTATAGTATCAAAACTTTTTGGAGAACAAATTTGATGGCAAAGAATTTGATGGGCTGAATGCAGTTAAGTACTTTCCATAAGTAAAAGAGACTTAAAAAAGCTTTACCCAGCTTCTGTCCCGGACAAAATATTTCATTTAATCATGCATTAAATTTTGATAAATAAATGACTAAGATCGCAGAGATCTGAGACTTGTTCTCGGATCGGGTACTTGTTCTGAGAGGAATTCTGCCAGACAAGACAATGGCTCGGATTCTCACAGTAACTAGCAGCTGCTAGTTGTAGTAGAAAAGATGATTTGGGGCTTGGGACCTAGTACAGCACAACTCTCTCAAAGTCTGGGACTAACAGCCCTGACTATAACTATTGACAGGTCGGAAAATTTTTTTTGCGGTATGACATCAGATTATTGTCTTTGAAGCCATATTTCTAATCACTATAGAGACGAGGGGAATGCCCCAAGAAATAAAAAGAATTTTATTTTCAAATATTTAATGTATCAAATATCTCATCATCAAAAACCTACTCTTGGAATCTCTTAATTTTGAAAAATACTGGAAAAATATGTTATATACGTCTGGATATGAAAAATCAGTTCAGTATGTTCAATGAGATACCTCCGATGAAAGATTTCAAGTTTGCTACCTGATTACCGTTATAGAGTTCTAAAGTGTAACGTCACCAAAAACCTATTTTTAGAATTTTTGAATTTTGACCATTTAACATAAAAGATCACCATGAGATACTTACAAATATGCAAAATTGGCCAAATATGTCTAAAATTGGTTCAGATACGGCATATATTCTGTTCATATAGTTATGAACAGGGACCAAAATTCAGAGGTTTGATGGGAGAGAGTCAATACACATGTTGACATATCTCTGCCAATTCGTAACACAATTAACTGATTTTGCACATGAAGAAGTATTTCATGATGCTCTTTTAGGTTATGGGATCCAAATTAAATAATTCTTAAAATAGATAATTGTGATGTCATCATTGTAGAACTCTATTCAGGCCTGGTATGAGCCAAGGCCATATAACAGGGATTTGATGGAGGGGGGAAGCCTGTGCTCATAGGGTCAATACTCAGCTAATTCGTAACATATTACACTGATTTTGCTTATTTACGTGATGTTCTTTCAGGTTATCTGGTCAAAATTGAAAAATTCTGAAAATTGTTTTCGTGACACCATAAATTTGCACACACGCAGCGTCACTATGCGAACGAGGCCCTAATCAATGTTTTCGTTTCCCCGCAACCAGTGATTCTGAAATGGCGGATAAAGCGAAATTGTCAAAGTCTTGCGAACTGAATTATCATTGACACAATATGTCGATAACCACTCTTCCGACGCTGAAAGTCGGTGGCGTAGTAACTCAAGAAGTTATTAAACATATCCCTCAGCCACCTTCAAAGTCGACTTTAAAGAAACAAACAAGAAATCATTCAGGCCAAGGAGTATCGCCTAACGGCCCTCAAGGAAGGCAAACCCTTTCTGGATATAGTAAAGATTTTTCGTCAACGCCTGAGACAGCTAAAGAAAAACCAGATGCTTTTATCGATACTGCGAGGTATTGGTCTACTCTGCTAGAGTATTGACTTAATATGACGAGTGCTTTTTGCATTGACCTGCCATTTTTGATAGCCGTTGAGTTTGAGTTTTCTCAACGTCAAACTACTCATCACCGTCAATTTCTTACCATCACTCACGGTTCAACGAACTTTAATTGTCGCATTTAAAAATTAATTATTCATGCATGTTTTATAAAAGACACCGTTTATTATTTCAGATACCGAAATTCATATAAACACAACCTTTGTCTTGATATGCTTCAAGATGGCTTCCACAAGGCATTCTGTGAGTTATTTGAGCTGCTGAATAGGCAAAAAGAGATCTTAAGCCAAGAGCAATTTGATGCCAGTGAAGTTAATGTTGTATTACTAGAAGATGAACCAGAAAAATTAGACACATTGAAAGAAAACCTCATTGCTGCAGAGTCAGCAAGAAGAAGAGGTAATTAGCATGTTATTTTCCTTTTATGTAACTTAGTGCAACCAGATTTTATTGTTTGATTCGCTTGGAGAATGGTGTCCTTAATGCAAAAATGTTTTCTAAAACTGAACACATTAATTGGTGTAACACTTTCCTTGTCAAAAAAGACTTTCTAGTCTATCATTTGATCCTGGTAGACCCATAAACCATTCAAAGGAAACTCTTTTTAGATGAATACCCAAACCTTCAGGTAAAATACTTGTCTCCTGAGCTGCATATTACTTCTAAATGATTGTAGCAATTGTGTGATTATTTTCAGAAAATCCTCTTTCTTACAATGTGTTACCTCAAATTCACACTGTTGGAGTTGATAGTAAGGTGCAAGGGCTAGAGGAAAGTGCATTACAAGAAATAGGACACAATCAAATATAAATCCCATGCAAAAAATAAAAGATACAAATAAATCATAAGTAAAGAAATATTTTGAATATGAAGAAATACTCTGTCTAAACATCCTGTTTATAACTGTCTACTGAGATTTTGACAATTCAGTTCACTGTTGTTTCCTTTGTTTTATTATACTAGTTCTGTATCATTCATTTTACTTACTTTGGTCCCCAGAGATGAATTGAGCTCTGTTTAAAGATTGACACAAGTTGACAGCACATTGTATAGCTTTTTTTCATACCCTAATACCCCCTCATGCTTTGAAGAGCTTCTCTTTAACAAATATTTTTGGACAAGTGATCATCCTCAGAAGCTAATCCACCTATGCAGTTTATGGTCCTTGTGAACATTTCTTCACAAAAAGACCTGTATAAAAACTATTCAAATGTTGGATCTAATTTTGGTATAATTCTTTTTAATAACAGGAAGATCAGATCATGTTTACCAGTCGCAATTAACATTGGCAGAATATTTCAGTGCAAAAGCAGATGGTTGGCTCTCAGATTACTTTTATTATCAGTGTCTTGAAACCAGTCTACAAATAAGAGGAGATGGAAGGCGAAAAGAAGCTGAAGCAAACTACAATTTGGGAGTAACTGCAGAAAAAAGAACAGACTTCATGCAGGCAGTTCATTTTACAGAGACGTCCTATAATATCAGTAAAGGGAAGGATTGGGAAGATGAAACTGGTATGAAACTTCACCAGAAAGGATGCGAAGCCCTTCAGAGAATGTATACTTCAATTGCTGAACAGGTATGAAATATAACCCAGCAGCATCAATTTGTTGATCTATGATATCATTGAAAAATGAAGTAAGATAAAGCTATCAGAACTATGTGGTATTAGGCCTTGCAAGAAGAGGCGCTTGAGCTTGATCAAGCACCTCTGCACACACCTAGAAAGTCCTAGGAGCCTGATTGATTGAGCACTTAGTGTGTTTATCAAGTGCTTGCTTTTTGCTCCTTACAAGGCCGATTGGTATGCATTCTACAACTTTATGTGTTTCTTTTATTTCAAGGCAATTTCACAACTGTTTACTAAGAAATTTTCACACTAGAGAGAAAGTGAATTTGGCAGAGATTGAAAAGATCCTTTGAAACAAGAACGGTCTTTAGGATTCAGTTTCAAGGTTTTCAGCTATATCAAGGAAGCAATTTGGATAGATATATTGTTTTAGGGAAGAAATACTTTAGGGATAGGTGTGTTTTTAAATCTTCATATTTTCTTAGCTGCTGGTAGTGCATTTTGGTTGCTTACTTCTACATTAAGTTTATAGCTTTTTGTTATTTATTAAACATAGATTGAGGAAGAAGATGTTGACCAAGCTATTGACTATCTCCAGAAAGCTCTTGAAATGGCTCAAGAAGGTATTTTCTGAATAAAACGATTTATCTCTTGGATATCAATATTCATTTTCATGGCTGTAGCTATCTCAACCATGAGGTAACAATATGATTTGATACAGCAAATACTTAAGCCAGTAGTTAACTTTGCCAATATTTGTTTGGGCTTATCAGAAGACCGATAATTCTCTTGGGTGTTTCTACTGCTTTTGCAGGGAAGCCTTCTGCTTAGAATGTGCTGCTCTTATCATTAGCACAAATTTGGATTCAAGTAAACTGCCAAAATGTTGTAACAAGTTGCAGTCACCTAGGTTTTTATCTATGGCTTTGTTTTGTTTCAGTATTTTATTGGTGTTGCAAAAAAATATTCAGTTTTATAGAAAATAGGCAAACAGAATGTTGTTGCTTTTTTAAGTAAAGAAAGATCCTCTCTGTTTCTGAGCCTTCACTTATAATGAGCCTACACTGAGCCTACCCTATTCATCCTGTTATGTTTGATATTGTCTAGCTGGCAATCAAAAGAAAATTGGAGAGGCAGAATTTCGTCTTGGCAGAGCTTGTGAAGATTATGGAGATTCTGACTCGGCCATAAAGGTGATTGGTCACTGTTGATTTACTATCAGCTTGCTAAATTTAATTGATTGATGTAAGCATCTACAGCAATGGGTCAATCTGCTACACTCAGTTTTTAAGGAACACTACAATAAGCTCACACACTAGTTTAGCAGCCTGAAAAAAACTAAAAGTTAATTATCTGTTGTACCACAAATTCAAACTATATAAGATTGTTATTGTGTTTTATCAGCCAACCATTATCACTTGAAAAAGGAATAGCTTTTTCAAGCATCTTTAACAAGCCAAGCGTTTTTCCAAATTCTTAAGTGGGGTGGTCAACAAAATGGTTCAAGGACCCCATTGGGTTAGGCTTCTCTTTGCCACTCCATTCTTCCAACCCTGGCTATGCCACTGGATACCACTGATCACATTTTATACATCTTTCACAGATTCTTTATGCATTTTGCATAGGTTATAGTCCTCTACACTACCCCAAAACTTTCATTACTGAATGTATTTTACATCCAATGATCCTGAACTGTGAATCAATTAATGACCCATTGGTATCTATTTTAAAAAAATGCCTACAATTTTAAAGCAAGCTTCCCCATTTGATATTAAATGCTATTTCTCACTGTTTCCCACCCATTTTTCAGTATTTCGCTGACTACTTGGAAATATGCAATGTCCTTCGTGACGACATTGGCAAAGCAAAGGCCTGTCAAGCATTAGCGAATGCCCATCACTCGTAAGGATGATTTCCTTTTCTTTTCAAATTATCTCGTTTTTGATTTCGTCTTGAGAAGGTCTATACTCTATTTTGCAACAAGGTCTATAGCAAGGTCTATACTCAGGCAGGTCTGACTAACCATTTTGCCAACAAAGCGGGTAACCATGGATGACATTTTCGTTACCTAAATCGAACCAAAATCTGTCCCGTGTTCTCCCATATTTCGAACCAAAATCTGTCCTGAGTTCTCCCATAATTCGAACCAAAATCTGTCCCGTGTTCTCCCATATTTCGAACCAAAATCTGTCCTGAGTTCTCCCATCCTGTCACCAAATAATAGCTACGGCATTTCCTCAACTTTCACTCTGATGAGGCCAAGTTTGCCGTCAAAATATCAGCTATCTTTCCCTCATTTGTGCCCGTTGTTTGTTCTTTCTCTGTGCGTTTCGGTGTTCCTTACACAACATTCAACCATTTTCTTAATATTAACTGAATATCCCCATTTTCGATTATTTCGTGAATAGATGTTTCAAATTATTTTCTTTTTAAAAGCCGCACTAACTAGGCAACTTTAATAGTCACATACCCGCATTACTGATTGGCCTTTCTCGATCCCTAACTGGGTATATATATTTCCTAGCATTCAATAATTATCCTGACGTTTCCTAGTCTTAAGAATGTGAGACCAAAATCTTCAGTATGTTTTTGAATGTTTACTTTTTTCTCACCCCTATTTTCTAAATCGTTTCTCATTACCAAGATGTCGCATGAACGACTATAGATGAAGTTAGAACACCCGTTCTCGCAATGCGCAGGCTATTCTGTTTAATTCAAACTGCAACTATTTCATATTTACCCCCGAAAAGGGTAATTTTCCTGAGAGGTTCTTTTCAATATTTCTTATGTGATCAATCTGCAACTGTTTTGAAAACTTATCTACCTAAAAATTTAAGTTGATGAGTGGAGTTCCGTAGCAAGAAAGACTCAATTGATAAGACAAGTTTAACCAAAATACAAAATTGACGGAGCCTTTTTTTTGCTTCATCAAAACTGTATTTTTTCTGAATAAGCAAGGTTTGTAAGTCTTTAGCAAATATAAGAGGAAATGGGCACATTGGTAGAACGTAAATTTAATTGGAAAGCATTGACCTGTCAGTGTATTTTAACAGTCAAATTTTTGTAAAAAGTTTGTCACCATTCTGCTAAATCAAACCTTTGGTCCTGATAAAACGTTTTAAACCCGGCTATGTTGACTTAAAATGCGTTTTCGGTAAAACAGTAAATTGCTGCCATTTTTTCTTACTATTACAAAGTTTAAATGCCTGTGAAATGTGCTAGAAAGATGATATTGTTATGCCATTTCAATGATACATGTTCGCTGTACCAGCCAACGTTAACTTTTATGTAAATTTAGTAGCCCTTTTAATATAATTGAAGTAGTATAAATTTGAATTTAACTTTAGTTTATTTAACTAAGTTTATTAAATTGCTTTGGCAGTCAAGGTGACGTAAACAATGCAATTGAATATCTGACTATGTACTTGGACATAGCAAAAAGATCAGGCCAGAAAGAGGCAGAAGGTGCTGCGTGTAGTCAGCTGGCAGCTCTTCATAACTCCTTGGTAAGCTTATTTTAGCGGTTTCATGAGAGAAAGAGAGATAAATGTTGAATACGTGCATTGTTGAATTTTTTAAAGAAAGGATCTCCAAATGCGATGCAAGATCAATGGTGTAGTGCTATCAAAATAACAAGGGGGGCTCTTGCGCAAAATGTTACAAAAAACAATAGCAAAAGTAGAAATTTGCCAAATTTTGGCATTAACAAGGAGGGTTCAGCCCCCCTAAGCCCCCTAGCTCTACACCCCTGTGCAAGATATCGTAAGAATGTCTAGATCTCTAGACTTTTACAGGACATGGTAAAAAACGATTTTACAACTCTGCCTTAGAGGTTGGAACGATACCCCAATTAATATTAGAGAAATCCAAACACTAGGCCGTCTTTGAATAAATGAGCATGCGCATGCACATTGAATTTATCGCTAATAAGTGCAATATAAAATTATTAACATTAAGCATCGTGAGGATCTCAAATTATGATGCAAGGAAGGGACATGCCAAAAAACGATTTACTACTATTCCTTAAAAGCTTGGAATGATATGCCAGTTAATATCAGCGATGTCCAAGCTCTTGACTAACTTGGCGTCAATGTACATGCGCATGGAACTTATCGTAACTATGCATGCTACTTGACCCCATAACGGGGGGTTGCCTGCACATTTCCAGATGTTTGCTCACTGATCTCCCAAACAACTAGACCCCCAAGTTAAGACAAAGTTGTGCATTGTAGGGCCAATACACGTCTGCCACGGACTACTGCAGCCAGGCATTCAAGACATCAAAGGAAACCAACACATTGGATGTTATCGAAGAATTTCGCACGGCATCCGGTGTCGTTTCTGCGAATGCGGTTTTTGAAAATCTTGCCCGGTTCATCGTGTCAAACGAGCGACCTGCAGTCAAACAAATTATGTCTTGGAGAGATTCAAGAGCGGATATCAAGGTGGAACAAGAAACAGAAAATTTGACTTCGCGTCCTGAAGGGAATGATGCTTAGTTTTTAAGATGTAAATAGTGTAATTAAATCAGTACTGACTAACTTTTTGTTTCTCTTTTTTGAGAATGCATTTTTGTGGGCTCGTGCTTATCATGAAACCGATCAAACCAGTAGGCGAATAAACGCAGGTAATATCGGTGCAGCTTCATTACAACCTCTTATTCGATCTTGTCTCGTTTTTTTAATGCGAGTGACCTCATGTCGTCATTGATTTCCTTCTAAAGACGTGGGTTCCATCGTATAAGCTCCATTCAGGGTTGCCAGATTGAAATCTATAAAAATCCCGCATCAAGACATAAAAAATCCCAGAATGCAATAGATTTTCTCAAAAAATCCCGAGATTTTTTTTGTGATGTTCTGATGACGTCATTTACCACAGGGACAAAATTTTGACCTCTGTGCAACGACTTTTCAACTTCTCTATCTTGTGCAACATTGTAATTGTACGGACCAAAGCATTGACAAAGGAGTTAAAATTTTTCTTGACATTTTTATTTCAGTTGCGTGACAAGAAACAAAAGGAGACCATTTTAGACGAAAATAGCTGTCAATCCTAAGTAAACTGATGACACTGAAGATAAAAGATAAAATTTATTAAATAACATAACAATGTAACTGAATAAAGTTCGATATTTTTAGGGTATTTTAGCAGTTTCTATTCGAGAAGTCCATCACCAAGAACAAAGTCATCGTCTGCATTGACTCTATAAATTCTTTCTGTGATGAATTTCCTTTTCATAGCATGGGTGACTTTGAAATTATAGCAATCTTCACCTCTCCATTGAAGACTGCTATCCACACGGACTAATGTGTCTGTAGTGGGGCTTGCCACTAGCAAAGTGTGGATGAAATGTGCCGCTCTTATTCTCGTATGAATGCTTTGTTACTAACAAATCTATTCTGAAAAACTTTTCTAATCCATTCTCTAAAAATCCCGAGAATTTTCCCGAGATTTTTTCACCGAAAAAAATTCCCGAGAAAAATCCCAACAGCTCTGAATATTCCCGAGATCTCGGGATAAAATCCCGAACCTGGCAACCCTGGCTCCATTCACTAAAGGCACAAGCGAAGAGACAAGTAATTTTGCACAAACGTTTCATTCATGCGATTCAAAGCCTCATAAAAATTATCTCTAAAAACAGACACTGCCCTTGATGCCCTTGATGGACAACGCCCTAGATCAGACACTCCCTTAGGAGGGATACTGCCCTACGAAAATTCCCCTGCTGCCAAAGACAGCAACTTTGGTCAATCTTTTCTTCGTAATATAATTGTTGTTTATATTCTGTCTTTGTGAATACTGGCTTGTACTCCTCATGCAAATCTCAACGTATATCAGATGGCACCCACTCCATTCTATGTTGAAGTAGCACAAAATGTTGCAGCAAAAAGTTGAAGTTCATTTTTCTTTTTGTATGCAACCAGCATTCAATTAATGCAATATCTTTCAATCGCTTTGCCTTTCTTCTCAGCTTATGCATATTTGAAATTTGATAATTTATGATTTCATGCAACACAGTTTTCGTATCTAGTGTATTTTGCTCCATGTTTTGTTTACGATTTCTTTTAATCGGCTCAATTTGTGAAGCTTTAAAAACTAAAGTTGAAGTCAATGCCATTATCATGTTTAGAAGTATATCTTTACTAATGTCAATCTTTAATGAAAAGTTCAACTTATATCTACCTATTATGTTCAGGGTTTTAGGCAGAATAAAAATTTCGAAACTTGGAACCCTTTTTCTGCCAGTTTCTAATCCTGTCTATGGTGAAGCCATTGGATATGTTCCGCTTTATTTAGTGCACTTCTTGTGTTAGATATTAATTGAGTATCCTTCTCGTCTAAAGGAAGAAGAGTTTGAGTTGCTGAAACTCGACAAGAATAAAACAAGAAAAACACATATTTTCTATACCTCATCTAACTGGAGTTTCAGTTGAAGTCAAAATATGTTAACTTGTAAAAACAGTTACGTTATACACAAACACTAATCCATATTTCTTAAAATGTGAAAAGCGTACATTATCACAAGGTCCGTTATATAAAATGTGATTGATAAATATAGTTTTGAAGTTAGTTACAAGGCAACAAAATTAAACTGATAGAACTCATTATTTAAAGAAAACATCATGTGAACCAATAACTTAACTAAAACGGAAACTGAAAGGTCTACAAAAAGAAAAACATGATATATATATTTAAGAAAAGCGTCTGAAATTAAAACCGGCATTAGAAAATCCGTTTTGACATTTATACAACATATAAATGAAGTTCAATGTAAAAATTCCGGAACATTGTTCATCCAAGAAAGGTTTCAATCGTAGAGGCAATCCTTCGGCGTGAACTGATCAGTCAAACTACTGTCATACGTGATGCGATGTTAGATATTTACAAATAGAAGATGGGGCAAATTTCTTACAAGAATCTTCAAGCCTCCAGCAAGTGTCGCAATTCATCTCTGCTTCAATACAAACAAAGCTATGAGTGCTTTTAAAAGTTCCTTCTTTGCTGATTGTATGCTCTCGGTACTTTATTTAATTAATTGAGCACATATATAAAAGAGTGGAGATTGTATTCAAATGAAATTCGGCGTCCTAAGCCTTGAACTGCAGTTCCGATAACTTTCAAATGATAGTACTTCGTTGTGTCAAGAGGAACCTTGTTATATATGATTACTTTTGAAAATCCGTACTTTTGCAGACCAAACAAAGACTTTTCGTTTCCTGTAAAAAAGGTAGAGCAAACTTTAAAAAAAGAAAGATATCTTTATGAATTAGAAAGACGTTTTTAGAAAAATACCATAGTCAACAAACAAAAACATAAGGACATAAGGAGCCTACCTAAACTCTTTAAGTTGGGGTGGTATTTGCAACATATTGGCTCAAAGATGGCCTTTTTTGTGCTTTCTTTATTGGGAGAGTAACATTGACTTTAATATCAACGTATATCGCATTATTTGCTCTAGATCAAGTTTAAGAGACACTCCAACGAGAATTAACTGATCCTCTGTGAAAAGAACAAATTTTGGCAAAATGACCTGGTCCAACAAAGTTTCTCTTTGCTCAAAAAATTCAGTTTAATCTTGATGAGACCATACATCAATGTACGCTTAGCGCATCTCATGGAAAAGATTTCCTATGACTTAAAAACCATGTACAACTTAAGAGGCTCTCCAGGTACATCTTAAAAGATTAACTGACCTTTTGTAAACTTGAACTCAACTCTTCTCACGTCAAATATTGTGCTTACATCAACATCATAGATGAGCCTGAATCCAAATTGTCTTACGGGGCCTCGTCTTGAGACAGTAAACCACTTAATAGAAACTGGCATTGCACTGCAGTCCAGGCCAAGGGGGCATTCAAGCTTGCAACTCCTAAAATCCAATAAAACAGTCTTGTTAAAGTTTTAATTATCAAGAACTACATAATGTTGGCTTTCAATTAGACTGCTCAGAAACGAGCCTGCAATTATGACCTAGGAAATTATAAATAACTTTGACCTTAGAAAGATCCAGCGATAATTCCTGGTATTTGACAGAAGCGTAGTTTTTCTTCCAATGAGTGATTGGTTTTAGCTGGAGATAAGAGCCTTTTCTGGCCTCTGCCGCCAAAAATATTGTAAATCCCATTGAAACTCCGACAAATAGAGAAACAAGGTTTCAAATATTTTGAGACTACACAGATCGTAGCTTCAAAGACTCCTTTAAACGAGGAGATCCTTTAAAAGGTTTTAAAGCTAACTTCTATGTTGCAGTTTGCAGCATTATCTAGAAGGAATGAAAGGTTGGGCTCTAGGTGTGAAGATGGCTCAACGGTCACCGTCGCGGCTACAGTTCCACGAGTCTGTGCTTCGAGTACCTGACGTGACCAAACATTGACAAAGAGTGAGGGGAGTCACCAGCCCTCTAAAATTCCTGGCATAGGAATCATTAGTAATGGCCACATGGAGAGAAAAACAACGACACTTTTCGATAAGCATAGGTCCTCTGTGTCTAAAAGGATGCACACTAAGTAATAACAATCACAATTCGAGTGTAGGCTTGACGATTATCTGTAACGTTCGTTGATTTTATAGCAAATGTAGAAAATCTCGCAAACATTCGTGAAAAACTGAGACTGCGATTCAAAGCAGAAGATAACCAAGCCAACCTCGAGGTTTTCTGCAAATAGTTGCGCGGGCATCCTGTTTGTATGCATTTGTATGTCCCTGGCATGTTGAAGCAGCTTTCACCAGTAGCACACACATTGTCTTTGCTGCATTCGTTTATATCTGAATGAAAAAGCTAGTTGTAAGCAGAATGGCCTGTAAATTCATGACTATAACAACTACAGAATTTTCAACCGAGTGACTGGGTAAAAAAACACGTATATCCCTAAGGTAATCTTAGTTATATAACTACTTAATCACTGTCTCAACTCTCGTGGCTTTTAAGAAAACCTGGTGATCTTGTACACCCTATCTTCTTCGATGACACAAAACAGGTACAAAATTCATTCCGGCATTGGTTGATAAATTACTGCATCATCTTTTGGTATGCTTTGATTTGCTTTACTATGCTTTTTGGTGATCGCATTTATCCTTTTACAGTTCTTTAACTTACAATTAATCATAAAAATATTTTTGAAGTTTAAGAAGTAAATATAGCCCGGAATGAAAAAATAAGCTATTCCTTGTAAGAAGTGTATTGTCGCAAGCTCAGTTACTTTTCTCAATTTAAGGTGAGTTGGATCAACGCATTTATAGTATAAGATACAATATACCGATAATTTTGTTTATTATTTTGCAACGTTCCTTTCATTTGGCGAATTGTAAAAATATTATCCCGATTCTCTTAAAAGACTCGTACCTAGACAGGTTCTTTTGTTCCTTGCTAATTCAAAACCAGAAAGGCAGTCACATCTGTATGATCCAGGCAGATTTGTACATTTGTGATTGCAGAGTCGTCCTTTGTATAAAGTGCACTCATCACGATCTATAGCAAACATTGGTAAACATTAGCAAATATTGGTAAACATTAACAAACATTAGTAAACATTAGCAGACATTGGTAAACATTAGCAAGCATTAACAAACATCTAATGATAAGCATTGCACACGAACACTGCTGACCAGAATTTTTAAGATAGTTGCATTTTTTTTCATTATTTGATTTTTCAATGGAATCGTTCAGAATTATACTTAAAATCAGATTGTGTTGACAATTAAGCAGCCCTGAAGAAGGAATTTTCAACCGCGGCGACAATATTGTCAAACATGTCGTGCAGTTTAATATCTCTTGATATTTATTAATTGCAATTCTTGTTAGGAAGCTCTAGCAATTAAAGCATACATTACTCTGAAAAAGCAAACATTTTGAAAAATATTAAAGGTTTTGTCTGATACTCTTCAGAGTATAAAACGTCAGAACATTGGTTGATAATTTTCCGAATTGAAAATTGTACTTTAAAGACTGTCAGGTGAAAACATTGATATGTCTTAAATTATGTAGGTTAATTATGTTAATTTTCTTAACTTATATATATCTTCAGAAGCTAGGTAGTAGCAAACACGAATGCAGATAAAAAAATCATTAGTGACACGTACCTTCACATTTGCCGTTCGTTCTGAAGAAGCCTCTGGAACAAAAGCACCTATACGAGCCATGGGTATTTCTGCAAGACTCTCCTTCACTTTGGCAATTGTGGGAGCCAGTAACACATTCATTTTCATCTGGTGGCCAAAACATAGTAGAAAAGATTCTTATTAATAATGCAAAGTAAATTAGAAATGTTTTTTAAATTATCTATTCAAAGTAGGGTTGCTGCAAAATTATGTTCATATTATGATAAAGATATATAAAATTCAAAATTGTGTTCTTGCTAACGTTTGCTTATATTATTGTTTGAGCCTTGATGGAACTATCTGTGTCTGTGTTTTGATTTAAGCTAAAAATGTGTATCAAATATGAAAGTAGCATAGTTATCTGGGTAGAAAGATTTGGTAGCATTTAGATAAAAATGCCTCATATTGTCTCAATCATACACATACCGAGACATGCCATTGAAGAATTACTCCACTGGTATCCTTTTCGACAGTTTTTAATAGCAGAGGCACAATGATATGAGCCATAGGTATTGACACAGCGTTGTCCTTTGCCACAAAGTTTTGGCATTTTACATTCGTTTACATCTGAAAAAGAGTTGTTAATAAGCTGCAATCGTTTGTTAAACATTTCTAGGTATAATTTTTATCAATCTGCGTTGAATCAATCACAAGGTCATAGTGAGGTTTAATGTTTGTTTGCTTCACAGAAAAGAAAAATTTATCTTATAATCACATCTTGAATTATCAAAATTGAATCCCTTTAGTCTGTTACAACGAGAACAAATCTTACCAATGCAACGTGCTCCAGATATATAATATCCACGGGCACATTTTTGACCAACCAGTTTCTGGGTACATAGATGTCCCCCGAGGACATTCTCACAAACAGTGCCTTTTGCGCATTTTGCAATTCCTGATGTGCATTCGTCGATATCTAAGAATGATTGCAAATCAAAGTTTAATTTATCAATCATTCACTTCTAACTGCTTTAATATGCGGTTAAGAATGTCACAAAAGACAACCAGCAAAAAATGAGGAGATTTGGTCAAAATGACAAAATTGCACTTATATTTTGATTAAGGTCAAGTTGTATGTTGCTTTTGGCTTTACTCAATGACCAAAGTACTCCAAACAGTCGCAAGGTCAAATCAACATGAGTTCATTTTGTTAAAATAACATACCTCTTACTAATCTTTTTTCACTTTAAGATGCAGTAGGAAATTCGCTGTAAAAAATTTCTATAGAAAAACCTTGCATAATTAAAACAATATTTATACTGTCATTCATACCTCTACAGATGCCGTTTTCAATTCTATATCCTCGTCGACATTTTCTGCTGCTAACAAAATTGCGAAGACATCTGTAAGCGCCGATAAGATTTTTGCATTCCCAACCAGAGATACATTGGTGTGTTCCTTTCTTGCATTCGTCGATATCTGTGATGCAAGGAAATATGAATAATATGACATTCGACATCATGAGCCACGTAAACATGTTCATAGGAAAAATGTTTTTGAACTAAGGATTTAATGCCAATTTATTATCATGTGGTGAATTTGAAAATGATTTGTTGAAAGAACAAGTCTGCCCTCATCAAATTAAATAACTTTACAAGACTCATGATTGAAAAGTGTGTTAGAGTAGCCAACGAGTAGATGAAGCCAACGAGTAGATGGCTCAGTTGTTAGAGGCGCTGACTACAGACCCAAGGGTCCGGTTTCGAGTCCCTGGCATGACCAAACTTTCACCCAGAGTGGGGAGAGCCAGCTCTCTGTAATTCCAGGCGTAGGAATCACGAGGTGTGGTCACATCGAGAGGAAGGACCAGGACACTGTTCGTTAAGCATAGCTTCTCAGTGTCCTAAAAACTACCTTCGGATGCTAGGTAGCAACAAATACAAATAGCATCGCTATAATAAATGCGAGAATACAATACATGATAAAGATACAAGGTATTGTTACTTTTAGAAATGAGTAAGGAAATTAGAACTGAGATGATGCTTATACGAGGTAAACAATTTGGCATGAAGAAATAACCAGGACGACCAGCATTGGGACGGGAGGGGGAGAGATATAAGCGTTATGGCACCCATGGTACGAGATCCATTAATCTAGGGCTTGAGTTGCTCTTCCGTAGCTGAAATCCTTGAATGGGTGTAGTTGTCTCTATATGATCACGCTGGAGAGGGACATCAGACCAAGAAAAACCATTGAAACTTCGGAAAAAGCGTTTTCGAAGGAGTGCTGTACACACACAGATCAAGAAAATGGAATGAATGTTGTGCAAAGTTCCTCGAGGCAAATAACAAGATTTGTATGAAAGTGAAACCAGCGCAAAAATTTCCTTCTATCGTGGTTTTAAATTTTCCTCTTAATGAGGTGATCCATTTCAGTTTACATAGAAACGCTTGTAAGGTTCATAAATCAATGAAAAATCAGACAATTTGTAATAAACCCTGGCAGCTGAATTGTGTTAATTCGTTATCGAGGGCTTTGGTATATCAAAGTGATACGGTTAGAGAAATACATAGGCATGCAGGGCTTTTTACTTGAGAGAAAGTAACACAAGACTGTTCAACAAAAGAGAAAAACAAATATTATTGAAACAAAATAAAAGATTTAATTTGGGAAAAATTTATGGAAGACAGGAGATTTGGGTTAGTGTTCAGAAGACCGGTAGAGTTTTCAGGTAGATTTTTCGTAACAAATGAATTTTTCTCGAAAACCAAAAAAATCACTCTTGTTCTACAGATCACCTTGTTCTATCCTCGATTACCTTTTGTAGCCTAGATTCGAATCTTATTTAAATGTCTAGCTTTGAACTTGAAAGTGAAAGGCGATATTGAGGAAAAAATTTGCTTACTAATTGAAAGAAAATGTGTGGGTGGCATATTACTGGTTCAGTGTGCCCACTGGGTGGATCTTTCTACCAAACTTGAGTTAATCTTACCTGAAAGCTCTTGAGATCCTCCCTACCTATGGTCACCCACGTTAACCTGAATATTTTACTCACAGAAGTTAACAGCACACCACTGTTTATCAAATTCTGAAAAAGTTTTCTGTATTTCTATTCATTTTCTCATAATTTCAAAACAAACTAGTGGGACCTACCTTGGCATGATTTAGAATCGTTAGCAAGTCGGAATCCTTTGCGACACGAGCAGATCGGACCTGACTTTGTCTGGAGACATTCTTGCTGACACTTGGCATATTTACAAAGTGTAGGTCCGGAATTCTCTATATCTATGGAGAATTAGGAATGCTTCATGAATTACAGATCTAATGAATTATGATAATGTATGCAACTTCTCCTAATCTCATCTTGCTGCAAAGTGATTCAGTTCAGAGCCTTTGGTGCAAGGTGGCGAAATTCATAGTGAGGGAGGAGGGGGTTCGGGGATTGGGGCTTGGGGGTTAGTCATAGATAGTCAAGCTTTCGATGGCCCTTTATCAGTAAAACAGTTACCTTTGCGAGTAACTTTGCAGCACCGTTTGTAGATTCCTCCACAGGTTCCATTGAAAGGTATGTCGTCGTTGCTGCACGTTTTGTTCTTATTGGCTGCAATCTTACCCAATTGACAACATTCACAACATTCCAGGAAAGAAGAGCCATGCAGGGTGTTCTTATGAGCAAATTTTGTGCAGGAGAACTCGCTTCTCAAAGTGGCTCTAAAAGCAAACAAAGACGTCAGGTATAAACAGTTATTCAGATGAAAATGCTAGTGAATTCTTTTCTTGTGAAGTTTCTCAGTCGTAATGCAGGAACGCCGTAGTGCATTTTAGAATGGGGGCGGGAGGCGCTAGACCAATTGTCAAACTTCAAGGTGGTTTTTCCCCAATAAACTTGATACCACTACCCGAGTTTCATAGTTTGGCAAAAAGGTAAGGGAGCTAAAGTTCCCCCCAGCCCCTCGGCTCCGGCGTGCCTGTAATTGTATATTGTATTTGTTATTACAAACGTGCCCGGGGTAGACAGAATTGATGCTCCCCGGGGTATCGTCTTTGTATGTAACGTAGCGTGTAGTTAAGGTATTACAGTAACTTTTTATGTAACTTTTTAGAATGTACAAAAAATTGTCTATTATTAACTACATAGAGTTGAATTAACTTTCTTAGCATGAATGAATGTCAGAACAAACCTTGAAAGATTCTCTCCGTTGATACATTCTTGATCCCTTTCCTTGGCCAAACAACAGACTTTGTACATGGACAAGCACAGCTTGGATGGTTGAGAGAAAGCAACTGGCTTCTTCAGGCAGGACGTCTGGCCACTAACAAGCTTTGCAGACCTTTTTCCTTCATTGCAACACCTTGCCAAGGAAAGGACGCTATCAGCGTTCACTATAAGCAAATGAAGAAGAATTTTCTCTTTATCAAGATCATTCAGCCTGCTATTAGTAAAGCTTAATATACTCCATTAAAAGCAGAAAAAAATGCTTTAGAACTGATTGAAATCTGATGCATTTTTTAATACTCTTTAAAGCAACTTTGAATGTTACATTGTATCATAATATACCACAAAAATACTCCTTCCAAATTGCTCCTCTCAAACGGGAAAGATCGAAATAAGACTTTATTTAATGGCTAAATTATGACCAATTGACTATCTTGGGTCAAAAGGCAAAAAACTGGCCTCGATATCCATTTCGCAGTATTTATGGACTTTCTTCCAATCAAGTTTTAAGTTTTTCCGCGAAGCAAATTGTCTGATACCTGTATTTTTGTGAAACCATTTTGGCATGTAGTTTTTCTGTACTTTATAAAGAGATCGTTTATCGGCAAAAAATGCCTCTTCCTTCAAACAAATGTGATATGGACAATGAGACTAGAAGTAAATCGAGTCTCTTGAATGGTGTGGAATTAGGTCCTAAATACTTTAAAGCACTGGATTATTACCTAAGATGGGGCGTGTTACAATAAATTATGGGATCAATATTCGAGAAATCAATTGAAGAATTATTCTTTTCCCAGGTATGGCATGCCAATAACGGCTTGTTCAGACTAAGCTTCATAAAATTGGAGATATAACGTGGATATTTAGAATCGAAGTGGATAATCCCATTGCACCCTAAGTCACTTCAAGGCCTTTTAATCTGGGATAATCTGGGATAAACAACCCTTAATCTATTACCACACGACCTTACATTTATCATCCTGAGTACAATGCATCAGTTTATCTTTAGATCCTCAAATACTCAAATACTAAGATAGGTTAGCATCAGAAGTGTCACGAAAGGCTTTGGATCAGATACTAATAAATGCAGCCTTCAGGCTATTTTAACCAATTTTTGTTCTTGTTATAAAGGCGATTTTTTGATCGATCCCCGAAAGCAGAGCAAAAAATATCTTAGCATTCTTGATAATCAAGGAGTTGCAATAACCTGCATTTAGAAGCCTTAAATTCTATCCACAATTTTAAGCGAAATTCCGAAATATTTTTTTGCATTTGTGCTACTTTCATGACAGTAATTGTGCAAATAAGAATAAGCGAAAAATAAATTTTACAATGTGCTCAGAAGAGGAACTCAAGAAACGAAACCTTGAGCTAGGCTCTTTACATAAAAATTGTGTACTGCTAAAATTTATTGGTGCACAGAAAAGATTCCTATAATTTTACGTGTAGAACACTGTTTTTTCTCTACAACGTCCTGCTCTAAGCAATACTGTAATAAGATTATTCTTCGTGTCTCCTTCTCTGTTGCAAAATGAAAATTCAATAACTAAACCATTATTTTTTTAAAGATTTAGCCGATAAAACTGGACCAGGTCATACTCAGCCAAGGTGACAATCTGGTTTTGTCTGTAACAAGAGCCTACCGTCTGTCTACTGGCTGGACCGCATTGAAAGATAAAATGTTCAGTTGGCGATATAGATTATTTTATGGTGACATGAGTCGTGTATCTATTCTGCACTCTGTCTACAACTAGAAGATTTTTGCAGGCAATTGAAATGAAAAACCAGTTATAATTCTGAGAATTTCAAAAGCCTTTTGACCCCATTGGTCAAATTTCTAGAATTGTATTGTATTTGTCTATTCTGTTACAAGGTGAGTGTGTACTTAGATAAAGCCGGATAAACTTTTTTCTCCGATTCATCATGAATAAAAAAATGATTTATTGGTATCATGAAACTAGTAAATCCAAGAACAATTTCTCTGTGAATGCTACAATGACATTTTTGATTTGTATGATAATCATAAAATATTTTAGCCATGGAAAATACCTTTTGAAAATTGAAAAAATCTATCAGTGTATCTTAATTCAACAGTATGTTTCTACTTTCTCCTATCTATAAAACTTGACAACGAAAAATAAAACTTTTTTAAAAAAGGAATGAAATATTGTTCTAAACTCAAATCTTGATTAAAACTATATTCTTTTTGCTAGTAAGTGCTTATCTTAATTTGCTCAGCTCCGTTGCTTACTAAATAGTCTTTCTTCTAAGATATCCTTAAAGGTTCAAATTTGTACAGACATACAATTCTTTAATACATAAATATTTGATAAAAAGATTGTTCAAAATATAAGCAAGAATTTACAGTAAGAAACTTCCAATGAAGCACACTTTCAACATATTTTCAAAATATTTTCAAAAAATATGGGCCTCTAGTCGACAGTGAAAATAATTTTGTCACAGATTTTTTCACTTCCTTCACAACCTTTTTCAAATTCTAACTCTAAAGAACAATATTTTTAAACAACGGAGAACTCCTTACAACAGATATACTAAGTCTGTTTTTAATAACAAATAAGAGATATGTAGAAAAGATGAAATTTAAAGTTCAGCATTTTGAAATAGCTAATGCAAACGAAAAGCTCTAAACTTGGCCCAGGCTGTAAGGATACATATCAAAATAAGTGAAGCTGCACATCATACTGCAGTGTACAGTGTAGATTTACCCTTTGAATACTGAAATAATGCAGTCAAGCTAAATTGTGTGTGGTTGTTACAGAGCAAATAGTAGCTTTAAAATGTCTTAAAGCTGGGACAATCTTTGCGAAAAGGTTGATAAAATATATTAGTGAAATGAGAGACGACGCACCAAAAATGTTAAGAAAGAAAAACAACTCTGTTGGTAAAAATTCTGCTTGAAAGAAGATTCGCTGTTCCCAATTCACACACTGAAACTTTAGCTTATATTCCAAAGATAATATTCTCAATCAGTGTAACACATTATTGCCAAGATTCTAGACATGTATTCAAACGTTTAAAAATAGGTATATATCAACCAAAAGGCTGATCCATTCTCATAAGTTCGCCAAGGCGGTCTTTGCATCCAGAGAAATAGTTGTGTGGCATAACGATTTCAGGTTCTTTAGGTTACAACAGCTGATCGTCAGCAGGTTCGAATGAAGTAAGTGTGAAGGCCCGAAACGTGTTCTAATGTGTGCCGGGCACTCAGTAGCACATGACCTTTTAGTACTAAATAGAGTGCTAGAGTCATCTAAAGGTCCAGAGTTCCAAGGCAATTGTCCCAATATCAGGCTCAAAGGGCCTCCGTAGACTCTCTTTTTGGTGTATCTTGTTTCACAAAGTTAATTATCGCATTTTATAGGAAACCAACCATTGTGGAAGAAGGCCTTCAGTCGCCTGACCAGGTACAAATTTATTGTATGTGTACAGCCTTGAGAAATTTCACAGTTGTACATGATTGAAAGAGCATTATTTTACAACAAAGCTTTTGATAGTTTCTCTTATTATCACTTTATTCATAGTCACACTGCTTGTTACAGTCAAGAGAGTGTTAGACCCAATGATACGAAGCTCTTGAATGGGGCTCTTTTGACAGGCGCAACCCGCTTATAGGCACAACAAGCAACGTTTGGACAGTGGAATCAGAGAGCTACAGCCCTCTTAATAATTGCCATACTTCATGTTCCCTTTCAAACAGAGAAACAAATGGGCACTAATTTTAAGAGAACTAAAACTTAACGAGAAGCTCCTTTATCGCAGTAATGGGATAAAGGAGCGCTTCTCCTCTACCTTCCTTCTATTTCTGCGCTTGAATATATGGTTCTGGTAGCCAGGGTACTGGGCAAGCACCCACCCCCATGATATGGATCCTAATCCAATGATACTATATCAGGACTCGGCTGTATTTGAGCAAGTTCTGAAAATCGATATGCTTGCATTCTTGCGTTGGTTGAGGTAATACCACGATAAAAATCCTCTACTAATAATCGCCTTCAGAGTTTAAGAAGATCGCGGATTGACAACAATGCTTCTTAAACCAATGGCGATTAATGCAGCATTATGTGTGATATATGAGAAGATAAACACAAGTGATAGACGTAGGGGACGGTCTTAAAGGATCAATAAAAGGCAAATAATGCTTGAGGGTATAATCCAGTACATATCGTTCTCTATAAGGAAACATGAAAGCTGAGGTCTTGGACGAGGCCAACCATACCATCTTCAAAGCCCTGGCAACATTTCACTCAACTTTTGTTTATTCAAAAGTTTAGTGAAAATTTTAGTCGTTTTGCCACCCTGTTTAGTGTTGTTTAGTCGTGTTGAGTGTTGAGCAAAGTTTGATCCTGGCCAAAAATGTTTAGCGTTGTTTAGTGTTGTTTAGCAAATGTTTAGTCGTTTGGCCACCAATTAAACATTTGCTGTGATCGCGCAAGCGCACTAGCTGTGGAAATCCAAAGGTTTTCGTCTGTTTTCATAGGTTTTCCTGTCTCTACGTGACCCAAAAGCCTTTATGAGACATCTGCATATCTTGTTGTACGCTACTGTGTCTTCCTCAACAGCCAACTTTGTTGTCATTGTGCTAAAAAGTCTTTTCTTTCCCCGTCGCCTCATCCAATTCTTATTTTTATCCACTGCTTGTGCATGCAACAAAACAAATTAAAATCAAACTCCTATGCAAGATCCCCAACAACCCAACAGCGCCATAGACAGCTCGCAGTTCAAAAAAGTTGAGTGCAGTTTAATGAAAGTTTAGTCACCTTTTGCCAGCCTTGCTAAACTTGGCTCAACTTCACTAAACAAAAAACAAGTGAAATGTTTAGCTAAATGTTTAGTCGTTTTGCCAGGGCTTAAAAGTCTGCATAAGGTGGATATCATTCTAACTGCACGTGTAATTCGACAAGGTCAATGTAACTGGTATGGTGCACCTTAATCTTCTTTGGTGGTTCGTCCGATGATAAGAGATCTTAAAAATTGCGATAAAACGATTAGCTATGGTTGGTCCGTATTATAACCGTGGTTAATCGCGTCGCAAACGCTTTAACAAGTTGTGGCATGATTTTTTCTTAAAATTATGTTCTAAAAGAGAAGTTCGCTTCTACAGTAATTGCAACGTAATAACTTCGCTGGTTTATTAAACAAAAATAATTATATTATTTAAGATATTTTAAAGACAAAGCCACCAACTCTGTTCATTGCTCGTAGCAAGCTTGCATGCAGTCAGGCACAACCCCGCCTTAACTTTTTTCAGCATCTCAATTAAGAAACATTTACCCACATAAAATTTACCCAGCTAGGTCGTTGCTTTCTAACCAACTAGGTTAATATTGGCAAAACTCACGCTGACTCACGCTGACTCAGCGAACAGTGGTAGTTACAACATAAACGGCAATATATTTAATAACAACACAATCATTCACATAAAATTGGAACAGGAGGTATATGTAGACATCCTAGCTTGGAATTTTCGATCATCCGACGTTTTGTACTCTGAAGGGTGTCAGACGAAAAGCTTATGCGCGATTCATCATTTTTGCTTGTTTCAAAGCCATTTTCAATATTTGTACATCCAAAAATTGTTTCTAAATTGAATTTACAAACTTTCAATGTCTAAAACGAGGACGGATGTTTGCCTAATTATCCTGTCCTCTGCCAACTGCACCCCCTCTAAGAAATTCAACTGCTGATAACCTGTTTGGATAAATAACTAGACTAAGAGAGTAAATCAGTGAAAAAATAAACCCAATAACGGAGCCAGAGTGGTAAGATTGGAGGGGGGTGGCAAAGGCGAATTGAGCAAGAAAAAATTGGGGGTCCACGCTCTACTGAACATTAATGCCCTTTTTCAAAGAAACATTTGTCATTTGGAGGGGGCGTCTTGCCTCCCTCTCTTGCCTCCCCCTCTTGCCACCACCTCTTGCCTCCCCCTCGCTACGCTACTGGATATACACTATTAAATGACACAATGCCACAATGCAGGAATGGCGACAAGGGATCTTATTATGCAATTTGATAACTTTATGAAAGCGAGGGAACCTATGTCTTAAGGATGGGAAGTTTCTCCCACACTGTTTTTACTACGGTTTCCTATATGCATCAGCTAGCCACCTACATCCTTGCCCATCGCTATGGGGCACGAGGGTGTGAAATGACTCTGGATAGGAAATTACCTTCAAAATACGAGGTGCTTTTTTACCATCTAAGAGTGCTTTCAAGTAAATATGGCTCACTCAATTTCTCAGCCGATGGGATCTGGAGACTACCCTTGATTCCAAAAGCTAGAGAATGCTTTGCTCCCTACTAGATGTAGCTTTTATCAGCCAATGTTTAATGATGAAAAGTAGCAAAAACTAGGGGCACAGATAAAAAGGAGCATCTCTCAATAAGGGGGCAGCAAACTGCAAGGAAAAAGTTGCTGTGGCAATAGATGTGAGGAGAGACCTCTTGCCATCGGTTTTAGGGTCACTGTAATAACAGATCTAACAAAATTTAGCTTTCAATGTCTCTGCTCCACTTATCTCTATCTCATTTGTTGACTGTTGCAGAACAATCAAATTTATAGATCGCAGACTTTACGACTAAAGTCAGAAAACGTCATATCCTAATTCAGTTATAGGAAGTTAAGGAAAGGCTACCGAAAAACAACCATTTTTTGTTTATAGCGATCAGATTAAAACCTTGCCTTGTACCAAAACAAGCTTTGCTTTCTTTTCGTTTGATTTCCAGCGAAATAGACGAGAGAATTTGCCAGACAAAAGTAACGGTCGTGGAGGTTGTCAACTATGACCTACCTTTGTGCTTTGAAAACCAATGGCGATTGCAAGATTGTGTTACTAAACAGACAAATGGTTAATAAAATGAGGTGATTTGAGGTCGTAAAAAATACTAAATTGCTGGATTTTATCGACAAGGCTTGAATTGAATCAATGAACCAAATTCTCCAACATGATGCAAACAAAATTGCTTTCTGCAAAACTACTCAATCAATAAAAAGTTAACGGCTGCTATATGACGAGAATAGTGTTTTGAAACTCTTTCGTATAGCGGTCTGTTCATCAGCGGGTCAAGTAAGACATTGTCAAAGTAATCTAAGATGTTTAATAAAGGCAATCGCTTCTAAATCTATGTCTTTAGGGAAAATCAAGTCTTGCTGTAGCAATTTTAGCAGAAGATAACTAAGACACTCGTAGTAAAAGGAGCTTCATTACGTTTGTGATAAAATATAAATTGTTGTATTTTCAACCTTCGTTGGATCTTTGTTTCGTGATTCAAATGTAGGCCAGTTACTTTCACAGTCCTCTAACCTTCGGGAGTCAGAACTAGAATCAAGAAACAGTATACTCCCGTTCAGTCAAACCATACAGGGGGCATAGAATATCTGTCCCCCTTAGCAAATGCCCCGGAGAAGCGAATCTCTTAATAAGTGGGACAAAAGGAGAGAAAGATAAAAATTCCCATTTGTTTATAAGTTGTATGAATCGAGAAGTGAAGGAGACAGCTAATCTACACATTTTGAGAAAGCTTAAAGGAATTAACTTGAAATCTAATTTTTTGCACAGTTCGAAAGCGGAAAGGGAAAGTTGAATATTTTGGGTAAGTCTCTTTATTTATAAGAAAACTTTCTCTTACCAGGTGAAGAGGCAGTAGTTTCACAGTTATAACAAATATAGGACCGGAATAGCGAACCTTGAAAAGATGATGTGACTAATTTAATGTCATAGACGTCAAGGAGACTGCTGATCGAATTAGGAAATCATCAATCGTTAGGGTCAAGAAAAGATCCTTTTGGGTATATGACATTCAGCAAATCGTTTCACCTTGCTAGATATCCATCGAGGGCACCGTCCCCCAACCTGCATGTAGAGGTTAGGGTATCCTGAACTATATGAGTTAATCTTTTTATTTCGTAATCTGAAGGAAGAAACGAGTTACGAGATCAAAGATCAATGGAAACTCATTTGACAACACATCATATGCTAAGGATTGTGTAGAAAGCGTTTGGTGTTGTTTTACAGCACTGTCTCTTGTAAGGAATGTAGAAACCTCAAAATTCATTATCACACTAATCATTGGACAACAGCATGTATGGATCGGGTGGAATTGAATGCTCTCATAGAAGGCATCACCTATTTTATCATCCCTGACCACTAAAGGTTACATGAAATCGACTCTTGTGTGCCTGGGGGTGTGTTGTTGCATGACTGCAAGAAGATGTTAAGTGGAAAAGTTGAAAGAAATATTATGCATTTGTTAACGATGTTGCAATACTGGATCAAAATTAACAACATTCCTGATGTTCTTCACAACCTTAGGACATTTTTCAAAGGGTTGTGAAAGGTTTCATTGCAGGAAACAAATCAGAATGTAAAGATTGGATTTCTTAGCGTTCTGAGAAGGTGGGTAGCAAAAGAACGTGCCTTTCGGGGCTGTAGTGTCATATTTTAAAGTTAAAGGAAATTGTTATCGTTTTTGCAGTATTAGCTAAACAGCCTTCGAAGCAAAGTTTCAATTTGATTATATATTCAATTTTCTTGCATCACACATTTCACATACTTCTGTTCTCTACTTTCTTTTTTATCATTCCTGGCAAAATAAGGCGAATGTTCGACGTTTAACAAGTCGTCAGAAACAGACACAGTATTGTCCAATTAAGCTACTGTGAGCATTAAAGTAAACTTTTAATATCAACAGGTTCAATAAAACTGAAATTTTAACATATGAGGAGACAGAAAGGAGGAAGCTAACTCCTTTTCAAATAATCTAAAAATCGTAAACAAGACGAATGCACTCTGAATACTTCAAACGAACATTTAAAAACAGTGATGGCACAGTTGTTAGCATTTTAATCTTAGCATAACGAGACTAAATGTTTTCTGAAACTACACAAGAAAAATGAACGTCACGCCTCTGATTTTTCGGTAACGCAGTTTGTTTTTGCCTATAATAACGATGAATGTAAGTAAATTGTACCAGGAGAACTTTTTTTAAATATATAACAACATTTCGAGCATAGCCCGTTATCAAGTCAAAAAACTTAACGGGTTATTCTCGAAACGTCTTGTTTACTTAAAAAAATTTCCTGGTACAATTTACTTATATTCATCGTTATTATAGCGTTATATTGTACCGCACGCATTCTAGTATATTTATGGAATCTTTGTTGCGTTTGCCTAATCTGGATATAAATTTTCTGCTTACGTTTGGACGTTACTCGACATTTATACACTGACGAGTGTCAAACGAAAGGTTCTACAGTATGATTATTATGTTTCCGCTCTTTTGCGGTACCAATGGCGGGTTTATTTTGCTTTACACATGCACAACGAAGTTTCTTACCTAGCTGGATAAATTTCAGCTTGGTTAAAGTTCATATTTAAAGGAATTGATCAAACCGTAAACCTTTTTCATAATAAAATATAAACAATCAAATGTAATACAACCACGAAAAAGACTTACCAACTGAGAAGTTGTACCAAAGAGAGAGCCAGGTCAAATTTAAGAATGCTTTAAACAGAAACATTGTGCTCTTATCAGCTTGTGTGAGAGAATACTGTTCGCTAACTTCAGTAAGACACCAATGAAACGTTGTGTGTGCTTTCCCATTGATAAAGACCTTTGCGTAGGGGGATGTCAACCACAAAACATTTTTAGCCAATAGAAAACAAGCTTAGCAAAGTTATGCATATCCTGGGCGGCACGAATCTCCCCTTACTGACATATAAATTGTGATTTAATGATAAAGTTCACATGTGATTCAAGAAAAATCTAGCCCACAGAAAAAATGATTGAAGAATTCACGCAAAGTTGAGTCGAAAGAAATTAGGAGCTTTTCTCCTGTGTTTTCACTGCGAATTGTAGATTTTTTGCGGCCACAAATCTGTTCATGTTTACAAAACTATTGACCAATTCAAAAAAAATACAATCACGATGATATCTTGCTTATACAGCAAAACAATTGTTTTTCATGTGTGTACTAAATTGTAAAATACCGTAAAATTGTTGCTCTTTCTGCCAATCTAACAAACGCTCTTGTTTTTGTGCAATGTTAGTTTTTGTGAATAGCCGGTTCAGAAATTTGAATAGTGTCAAATGCGTTAATGGACGCGACACTGGTGAACATCGATTATGGTGGAGCTGATAAAGGACTTTCTAGTCATTTTAGCGGCGATTGTAGCGTTGATGGAGTTCATTCTTGTCAAAGTGGCTAGTTAGCCGTCGATTCTGCATAGAGGTGGGTGAGAAAAGTGAAAATAGGGTAGTGGGATTTTCGGTTGAGATTTTGCTGTATGTTTAGTGTTTGTGGCCATAGTATGTAAACATTTGGTTATCAATTGGTATGTTGTACTAATGATATGTTGAACGAAACGTGCGCGGAAACTGTCTCCTACCCCTTTGCAAAGTCCCAACCTTGCTTGTTGTAGCGAGAGTGTTTATAAATTGTTGAAGCACAGTGAAACTTTCATATAAGCAGTATTGCCGTGGAGAGGGGGCTAAGGGGGGAGGGGGCTTAGCCCTCCTTAACAATTGGGTTCATATTTGGTTGAACGAATTACTGTTTGTTCCTCATAAATGAGCAAATTTTTATCAGTCTTTTTATCGAAAGTTGGAATGATTTCTAGACACAACGGAGAGTCTTCAACACAAATGGAAGTATATTGGGTTTGGTCATGGGTGTAGCCTCTTGAATTTACCTACAGGACAGCCCCCCTTTCTAACTTTTTTAGGACGGCAACCCTGCATATAAGCACAAGTCACAAGAAGGGACACCAAACAAATTTTGCTTCATAATTTCCTTTCCTACGATCAAAGTCTTTTGCAGCAAAACAATGGACATCATCTTGGAACGACACCATTTTGCAACGAGCGAAATTTTACTTGTTAAAAGGTGTTCGCTTTATTGGGGTTTCACTGTTGCAGTGATTGGCTTTTTGTGGTTGTGATTGTGAGCTGTACTTGGGTGCATGGTCGTTGCGTTGCTTGCTCAAAATGTAGTGAGTATTGTAATGTGTTTGTTCTAACAGGACCAATCAAAAAGCAATAGAAATCACGTGACATGTCTATCATTGTAATTAACGAGAGTTATAAGGCGGTACAATGAAAAATAAAGGAGAGGATGCTAATTTAATGAATCGAATAAGTTTGTTATTTATTCGAATGTTCTACTATTACGACCTATTACATTTTTGATGTCAGGAGGAGGGAGGGGGGGGGGCAGTTTTCATACAATTAGATGGCAATTTATGAATAACTCACCCGGACAAATGCCCCTGGGCAGGTGATAATGAATTAAGTTGTAAATTTGTTGTCACTCAAAGGGTTATATAATATCGTTGCTAGCTGCAAAATGTCCAGCAGATTTGAACATTTTTTTGGGTAACATTGACTTTCAGTTGACCAGTGTATTGCAGTTGCAGTGGAAACATTGGTACTGAAGAAGTACTAATAATGACAGAGGGACGAATTTCAATGTCTGCATAGCTTTGATGACAATCATTGATATGCAAGCATCCCTCTTCTCCTACTGCTTTAACAGAAGGCAGCAGAGCGTTTTTAAAAGTCTTGCATTTAATAGGGGTTCGTTAGTGCATAACAGTTGTGTGTCTAAAATCTTATCGCGGGACACTAAAATGAACCATCGTTAAATTTTCCATACAGAAAAAAGAATCAGAGAATAATTGTGTCCAGGTTGAGGGATGGAATTGTTATATTTGATTGGGATTTTTTGATTCTATCGTCACTTTCTATGGAAGAAGTATTGATTACAAGAACTGGTATTTTGTGTTCGCCCTTCACATTTTTCCCTTGAAAAAGAGTAGTATATGGCTGTGACACTTGCACAGACATACGTTGAGGCCTCTGAAAGAACTTAAAATACAAAAAGATGCACTAAAAAACTCTTTGTCAGTATCAACATCACATGAAGGTTCCTACACAAAAGTGGCCTTATATCTATAGAATGCAGGGTAGAAGAAAATTCACTTCTGTAGCTACACATAATACTAAAAATGAATACAGAACTTACAAAATTATGTTTTCAGAACACGAATTCAAAAAGATATAGAGCAGTGAGTAGAAACAAATCGAAATATAAACCTAATACAGCTTATGTAAGTAAATATGAAAAAGTAATAGACAGAACTAAGATTTATAAAATAAAACTCGTTTTGAATAGAGGAAATTGAGCTCTGAAGGGTCCGAGATGTGTGAACTTCTACAACTAAATCTATACATCCTGTGTTTTGCTTTTCCAGCCAAAGTCATCATAAATTTTCCTTACAAGATGCATTGGGTCTTCAGTGGTTGCTTGCTAAACACAAAGAGTGGTGCATAACAGAAAAGTTCCAAGTTTGCTTATGACTCAGCACAACGTCATGGAAGCTGATGATGTACCCATAATAAAAACCTTTAACTCTGCATGTCTGTCAAGGGATAAGTCTGTAAGCTAACCATTTTGGTAAATAAATCTCTTGAAAATATGAAGTCATTTCTTGAAAAACGAATAGGCTTTTTAACGATTGTTATGATGTTGTGACAGTTTGTTCCACATCTGTTGAGCCGATGTCTGCTTTGAGTAAATTCAATTTTGATAACGGTATCACACTGAAGGTTTGATCGGTCAAAACAAGTTATATTTCTGTTGCAATAATGTCATAGCTTGCCTTCTTTTACTTTTCTTCAAACATTTTGGGATCGTTGTGGTGAACTTGAACATTTTTAAGAACACCTTTGCAAACGCGAATGCAAATCTATTTCTAGATTGCATCACATTCGAGCAAGTGACGTCATGCCTAAAAAAGCTTTCTACTCACTTTTTTTTAAAAACATTCTAGTTAGTTCTTGTTTTCCAAGAGCTTATGATTACGCAGTTTGATTTTATCAACTTCCGTCAACTCAGTCTGTCATTTTCCATTCACTATTAATCTAGTCTGTCATTTTTCCATTCACTTTCAAGATTGACGCAAAGTAACGAAACTCATATTGAAGACCCAAATAGCCTCAATTCAGATGAGTTGAAAATGTTCAATTCAGGCTGTTGTGGCGTCGAAAGTCTGTAGGACGCTGTTTTTAGTAACTGCGGAATTAAACTTTCCTAATGCTAATTGACGACGTGTTAATGATAATTTGAGGTGAAAGCTCGTCCTTTCACTAACGAGTTTGGAATTTGCGGACGTCAAAGCTATATAGTCCAGATCTTTCAGTGGTAGAAAGAAATTGAACTCTTATCTGGAACCTTAAAGTACGTCAAAGATTAAAGAATTGAAGAAGGTCAGTACTTGATCGAGACGAAGGAAACAAACAGAAACCCTTTTTCCTTTGAACTATTCATCAATAGAATTAGTCATCTTTTGGTTACCATTAAATTTTTATACTATAATTGCTATAAGGCAAGAGAAAGCTTTCATTGTCTTTTTAGGTAGCACGTCAAACACTTAAGGAGATTTTCTCAGCAAAACTTTTCAATGAAATATTTCTATAAAAGTTTCATTGAAATAAACTGAAAAATGGAGTCTATATTTTTTTATATTTACGGCGTGCAGTTATAATTGGTTATGACTATGTACCTCTTTACATGCTCAGACATCAATGTTATATATTCATTAAATTCATGAACAACAAGTTGTAATCCGTAGAAATTTAGAAAACATATCAATTGCAAACAGTTACTCTAGAAAGTATGCCTTTTTCAACTTTTACCTATACATCTTTCATTTTATTAAAATTGTTAATATTCCTCAAGTTCTTGATAAACTTTCTCGAGCTGTGTCTTTGATAAGAAGATATACAGAGCAAAGCACAAAAGATTAGCACCATTTAAGTATCAAATCCTAAATAGCAAATATATTTCTTGATAGTACTATAAAGCTACACTACTTTCTTGAAAAGTATTTTCCGTTTTCTAATAGCACGTGATACATCTCTATGAATTCACAAACTGAAAACTTTAGACGAACAAATTTCAAAGATCAAGAATAGTGAAGAAAAATTTTCGCGTGCAGTTTAAATGCCCTGTCAAAGAGAATTGAAACCAGTGTCATTAAATTCCTTCATGTAAGCATTCTATAATGCATGCAATTCAACGTGCACCTGATGAACTATATAGATCATTTAATACAATGACTTTATGTGACAATTTTTAGATTCATCATGGAACATTGTTCACGCATTAAAAGTACCAAAACTTAGAGCTGCTTTCCTTCCCTCACTATGTCAATTCCTGAATACTTTTATAAAAGTATCAACTCCTTTTTGGAAAACAGATGGAAGTTGTCTGGACGCATACAGTCACTCCATGAAGACACACCTGCCCGAAAGTCAGCAAGGCAGGAAAATTCACCACGGACAAAAAAGGCTGAAATACCACGGACAAATCTACCGTGGAAGCTAAATGAGAATGTAACAAAATATACAACAAGTGGCATGAAGCTGAAAACAAATGAAGACCTTCGAAAAGTCTAAAGAAATCACACAAGACAGGAAGAAATGGAAAAAACTGATAAATGGCATTAATAGAACCGCTAAAGCAGAGAAGAATTAAGTAATTATGGTTTTGGATGCAACATAGCTTTAAATATAACTCCTTTTGAGTAGTTAAACGGACCTTGTTAGTGTTTCTAAAATTGGTGTAAAATGTGTTTGGTCTTTAGATAAGATGAATGTGATCTTTTATATGAAAGATTTGCTCAGAATTTCGATATGATACCATCAATTAATGCTTAATTGTTGTCAGTCTGTAAGTAGTTTCTTTTTGGCTCATTAGTCAACAAGTCAAGTGATGTATTATTTTCTAGAAATTAAAACTTTTTCATATCTTTTTCATGAAAGATCCTTTATCAATGCCCATTATTAATCTTATCCTCACTGAGTTAAAAGACTTCCTGAGAAGACCAAAATTTCTATCAACCTATCTTTTAATTGACAAGTATAATTTTCATGATGATTATCCAAGAAACCTATGAATATATAACGGTCTTTGTACTTTGTTCTCTATATTTGTCCTTATTGAGGGGAATCCAGCTGATGACAATAGCAGGAGGTTAGCTTAAAAAGAGGCTCCACCTTCTCAGACAGTTATAAATTTAATGAAAGGACTTGATGATAAAGAAATGATATTCTAGAGATAATTTAGTTGAGTTGTGGAAAGCAGTTCTTGTCTATCCGTTAGGATCATAACCCTATTGACTATTGTTTCTTTCTTGCAATGACCTGAAGACTCTTGGAGCATTTAAACTTGCTCTTTTGTTGGTTTTCAAGTGAATATTTTTGAGTAGATATTTTGCAAAAGAACATTTTTCTGCCTTATCATAAATCTTTATTGTAAAGCATTCAGTTGCCCTCAAGTCTAAGACTTATGCTCTGCTAGGCAAACATTTTCAATAAAGGCATGTCAAAATAACAGGAGGCACAACACAGAAGAAGCGCTTTCAATCTGGACTATTTTCCCTTGAATTGAATTGTCAATTTGTATTTTTTTCAACCAGCATCTGAAGGTAGTTGTTTTAGGACATTGGTCCTTCCTCTAGATGTGGCCACACCTCGTAATACCTACGCCTGGAATTGCAGAGAGCTGGTGACTCTCTTCACTCTGGGTGAATGTTTGGTTATGTCAGGGGTTCGATCCTCATATCTTTAGACCTGTAGTCCACGACCCTAACCACTGGGCCATCTGCACACTTTGTTTATGCATAGGAAAAACATAGAATTGTTAATAGATAGGTGGAAATCTCCTAACACAACTAGTAAACATGTTTTGTTTCTGATCTTTGTTATTGTATTCGAGGATTAGCAGGTAGGTGAATACGAAAAATGTACACTGATTGCGGGCACGCCTTTTTCGTTCGTATTATCTTTGCTACTACGAATGTTAAATCATGAATTGAAAATAGCGATTGTATGAACGTTGGCTTGTATGATTGGAATTCGCTTGGCAGTTGACATAGGCGTAGTTTTAGATCGCCTCAGGACGAGACATGTTGACAAGATCACTGATAACAGATGCAAAGTTCGATTGCCCACGTCATTTGTGGATAAGATAACGATAACAAAAAACATCACAAGCCATTTTCTGTCATTTGCAAAAAAGCTTCTTCTCAATAAATCTTTTTGTTTGAAAGATTTCAAGTCTTACAAGGTTTTTAGCCTTTGGTTGAAAATTGGAATGCGAGAAAGATTTCAGGGAGTGAATAAATATGATTTATTTCAAAATGTTCATAGAGAAAATACGGCGAGGATGGGATACATTGAAATGGGGTACAGTACCTTATCTTCTAATTGGAGAATTTGTGGGAAGAAGTGTTTATAGCTTACCCAACACATTGAATGATCATTCTTGAAAGGGATATGATTGTTCTTGTGAGTAGACTTTAGTATCCCAATTTTGGCAGTGTTTGCAGAGATGGACAGATGTTATAAGTGGGTGAAACTCGGAGTACAGTGCAGGTACAGATCTTTCCTGCCAGTCTTGTTCTAACAAACAGATTTATCAAAACATGTTTACTTGCTGGGATAAAGCTGGTAATCGTTTCATCAACAGTGCTGTTAATGTCTTTAAGTACTTAATCATTGAGTCTTAATGTGCGATAAATCGATTGATGGTTGCTGCAGGTTTCAAGTGGGAAGATTGAACGAGCACTTCGCTGAAATACAGAGGGATCTTTACCTTAGCATTTCTAATGCTTGAGTATCTAACATAAGATATTGCTGTTGACAAAATTTTCCTGATGTCATTGCTATGCACATAAACCGACCAAATTTTGATTTTTCATTAGTCCGTGCCATATAACCAAAACTTTAAACTTCAGTTTACGTTCTTGTCTTCGATAAATAGGATTTATGGTAGCATTAATCTGTCTTCTTGAAGCTCAATGTTCTGAGGTCATCCACAAGACACGCACGCACATACCGTGTATTCGATTGTCCTATTTATAGTATTTGAATGATAGCAAATCTCTTGAATTGTTTGTTCGATTCGCAGTGCTACTTATTTCAGGCATCCTTTCGATTAATACATTAGCATTTTGTAGTACAGTGAAATTCAGAGACGAACTTTTCGGGGGGAGTTGGAGTGCAACAACCCTTGAGCAATTTTACAACATTCGGTCTATTTTGCTTGATTTGGTAAGAGGATTTTTTTGGTAGTCAGCAGTAACTGAATGACGCAAAAATCTACGTGGTTAATTCTCCTATCTTATTTATTTTGTAACTAGGTTAATTTATTTTGTTATGCAATAGATCTTCCTGTAAGTTTTTAAATGGTGGGCCCTTTGAAGCTGAAGAGCTACCTTCAATAGACGTATGAATGAAATGAAAAGTAGTCAAAACTTTCTTGGTAAAATTTGCTATTCCATCTTTTTCTAGACAACTTTTGGGTATGACACCAAAAGCCGATCATAGTCTAGCCCACACCCCAAATTCTTTGCCTCTAAAATCCGCGTTTTGCAATAGTCTATTTACGTGTTCATGGAAAATAATGTTTGCTGCATAGTAATTTAGGCTTAATTCTATACTCTTCTGGTAGCCTTTATTCGTAGTGGTGCTGAAGATATTAGGAAAATAGAGTTGATAATTCATTCCTAAATTTTAAAAGACATTAAGTGTAGTATTAGGTTTAAAATGAAAAATATAAGCTTAAGAATCTAGCTTTGATGCTAATGAAGTAATCGCATTGAGGAATCTTTTTATAAAACTTGTATCACCTTTTCTAAAGTTTATTGCTGATTTTGCAAAGAGCTTCTTATTCATCTATGTATATATCTAAACTTTTTTGGGTAAAGAACAAGACACTTCTAAGTTGCAACTCCCAGCTTCACATTCAATGTGATCATCAGGCAGAGAGTGTATTGCCTATCAATTTCGAGCACTTTATGTCAGTCTGGTAAACAGTAAGTTTCGTAAACATACAGAGAAAGAAAGAAGTCATTTTTTAATTGAGGGGGGGGGGGGGGGGTTATGCAAGTAATTTTGCCGAAAAATAACATGTTTTTGCCGACAAAACCGACAATTTGGTAAGACCTGGGGGGAGGTTGCGCCCCACAACCCCGCAATTTCCGCTACTGTATACATTAATCTGTATGTATTTTGTTACTCATCGTCACTAACGACTAGCGTTTTGCGCACAATCCGCTCATGCAAAATATCGAAGAAACTTTACTTTTTAGGTCAAAAATAATCGAAACTAGTTTATAAACAAAAATAGAACAACAAATTGCACCAACGCAAGGAATACGATAATAATATATGAAGAATTTTCTTGAAATTGAATTGTCTGAAATCTAGGTTGATTTTGATACTCACAAAGCATTTTGACATGTGAGTTGCAAAAAGTCATCTATCTGCAATGCCAATCGGCAATCTATTTTCAAAAACATGTTTAAGTGAGAAACAGATGGAAATTTTTGAAATTTTTTCTTGTTAGCAACGTGGATTCTCTTTATACCTAAGATAAAATGTGGAAATATTTGAGCTGTAACTTTATGGGTGGCATTGCAATAATTAAAAGCAAGATCAGGTACTAGTGGGTGCGTTGGTTGAAACTAAAACAAACACGCTAAAAGGTTTTTCGAGAATTATGATAAATTCGCGGTTTCCTTCCGCATTCTTTTCCTTCACATGCCACCAAGAATATTCAATACAAAAATTTTATCTTCCCTAATGCTTGCGTAGGATAAACGATACAATTTCCTGATCGCCTATTTTAATTAATAAGCATTAAACGTTGATTGGATTGACTGAACTTTGAAGCACGTAAATAGATACAATGAGAAGCAGAAGGGCATTTATTATTACAAAGCAGCGAAGCCAAATCTAAATCAGCATCAACCATAATCGCAATAAAATCAAAAGGAATTAGATGTCTTTAACAAAAATAATAGTTGAATTACCTATGAAAGATATATGATTTAGATAATCGCTGTGGGCAAGTCAAACTTCCAGTGTTTAGGGTGCGAATAATTCTTTGATGCTTATCAAAGTATAGAGTTCCGTAAAATATCATCCATCTTTCCGCGGGCCACTTTTTGGCGATCAGCGTGTTGTGGGAAAACTCGATCTCTGAAGAGAGCGCAAACGTTCAAAAATATTGTTGACCGAGAAGGTTACCCTAAAGAACAATCATGTGCCTTATTTTTCACCTTAGGCTTCATTAAGAAGAAGGTAAAGCGTCTTTGCAAGCCGACATCAAGTGATTGTTACCGCAAGTTCGTCACAACATTTGAAATGCGAGAATGAGCATTGGGTACTAGTTCGATTATTACGTCACAAGTGTTTATAGCACCGATTATTATAAAATCGTTTGTCATTGTTGTTACCAGAATTTATTATAAATGGAATGGAGAGTTTCTTGCGTCGGATTAGGATTGACAAATAGTGTTCCTTTTAACTGTCAAGCAAATTTTTGTAAAGCAAAGTTGAACCAAGACAATTAATGCACTTATAAAATAATTTACAGATTTACAGATAGGTGATTAATATCTTCTGCTTGCTGTCAGTTTTTCTAGAAAATCGTTCCATTGAGTTTGGCAACTTTACCATATGAGACAACTATATAATAAAGGCTTATTTGATAATAATATGTTTAAAACTCAGGCTCTTCTGGAAGATAAAATTAAACTAAAGACAGCAATCAGCTCTTTATTTTAATGCACTTTTTCAAAGCATTTCTAGTTAATACCAGTTATCAGTTTATGCTTATCCTTCTGTTCGTAGAAATGTTGTGATGTGAAAAGTAACCTAGAGTTTGTAAAATAAGGTAAGAGCAGAGGTATGAAGGAGTTTCTATAGGCATGTTCGATGATGCTGAAGAACACATAAATTGTTTACCAATAAAGTAAAAATCTCCTTATGGTTGAGCAACTCACTTCTGCCATGTAGCCAAAAGAGAATGCCCAAAAACATTTCAGTTAACTCCCACTTAAAGTATTATTTGACCAAGGGCCTGTTTTTATGCGCAAATTTATCCCACATCTCAGCCCATAATCTAGCAAGTGGGATGAACCCATCGAATGTTTACATGCAGATTCTACCATACCTTCCAGCTGTATATAGAGAAAATTATCCCACCTTCCAGCCTGTCTACTGACAAGTGAGACGAAATTTGTCTCGTTTATATGAACATTGAACCCTATCTTCCAGCTTCATCCCATCTTCTAGCTTCTAGGATGAATTTTTATTGGAAAAATTCATCCTACCTCAATGAGATCCAACCTTTCATGCAATAGGATCTTACTTATACGGGCTGGCTGTACACGAGAGTACATGAGAGTAGACGAGAGTAGACGAGAGTAGACGAGAGTAGACGAGAGTAGACGAGAGTAGACGAGAGTACACGAGAGTACACGAGAGTACACGAGAGTACACGAGAGTACACGAGAGTACACGAGAGTACACGAGAGTACACGAGAGTACACGAGAGAACAGTGGCCTAACCATTAAACGACTTTATAGACATTATAGACCAAGCGGAGAATAGGGGAATGGTCGTCCGAGAGCGAAATTTATGGCTTCGTTTTCACTAGGAAATTGCACAATCTTAGAATTTTTATCCCTGAAAAGACATCTAAAAAGTTTAATACATCTTTTGATGTGTCTTATTTTTGAATTGTCATCCATAGGAACTATGCAGCGGTATTCCTTACTAACTGATAAATAACATCATAGTGATAACACTATTGGGAAAACTACCGAATAATCTAAAAAGAGTTTTATTATTTCAAAGTTCCTCAAAATCATCACCTGAGTTAGAAGCTCATTTTTGCTTCAGCTTGGCTTTTCGAAAGTTCCCAGGTATTTTCTTGGTAACAAGAATCTCTCTGACAATAGAAACCTCGTTAATCCCAACCATGATCTATCTACTAGAAAGCCCAACTGAAGTATCAAACCTCCTTGAAATTCAAAGCGATTTAGATTGCATGCAGAATATGAATCTTTGGGTTTTCTTTGCATGGCAGCAAGAGATTGAGATCTATGATTCCTATTTTGTCCTTTGAACTTCTGCACTAAATACTTAGATTTGCTATGATTTCTTTAAAACAGACGACAAACTTCGCTTAATCATTGCCCGGCCTGTCCGTTCTCAAACAGTTGTGTACCCAAGCTCATCCGAGTGATCTAAAAATGACCCGTTTCCTCTGACTTCTATCTGAACTATTTATACCCTTTTTACTGAAATAAAATACTAAACAAAGGAAGAAATTGAACAGGAGTACCTGCTCTGTTACACTACGATTTTGTCACACTATTTTGGCTAAAGCTGCACTGCTGTAGTTATTGTAAAAGGCTGAAGTTCAAATTATATGATTTTTATTTTTATCTGTTAATAGCTTTTTCTAGAATTGTGATAAGTGAAAAGGAACACATTGTAAAACAAAACTGCCAACATTTCTATTTCAAGTTGCAAATTACTTCTATACATACAAAAATCTTGTCTTGCAAATGCTGCATTGAATCAAATTGTGATGGTGCTCTTTCTAAAGAATCTTTGAGATCCTGTGATATTGTCAGCAAAAACTTGCTGCAGCCAAATCTTGGCCTAGACTGGTTGTAGAAAACACCTTTTTTAAGTGAGTTTTCCAGATTAAAAAAGGTACCTATTCTTCCAAAACCCAGCCCTTTAGCAGAGGTCTTCCGAATGAGCTTGGAACACCTGACAGTGTTGTCGGGATTGTCTAAAACCTGAGAGGAATTAAAACCTGACAGTCCTCTTGAAAATACTTGCCTTCTTTTTTCAAAAAAACTGGAAATAATGTTGTTGCAGCCTTTAGGGATTCGTCAGTCAAATTGAGCTGAAGATTGAAGAAAGAAAAAACAATTTTAAGATAGACTTTTTTTGACCTTAAAGTTGTGCACTCGAACAAGAATGTTGCAGGTGTTGATCTCAAGGCAATACTATCGTAGTCTAGTAATACTTCGCCCTGTTCGTCAATTGGAAAATTGTGTACTCTCAGTGACAAAAATCTGTTTACATCTCTTTGATATTCCTCTCTTAAAACGATCCTGATTTACACTTCTTCTTACTTCCTTGTGAAAGACCTTTTGTTTGTTATTTAAGCAAACGAACAAGCCTGCAAATTCATAGCGGTAGAGGTAAGAGACGGTAAATTGAGAAAAATGTTCTATTCAAGCAAAATTTAATAAAAGAGCAGGCTGTACATTTATGCACAACAGTTTATTCATCTCATTTTGGCCTCGTAGAATAATGCAGGCAAAAATTATTGCATGAATAAAGAGGATTTATCATATTGGCCCATATTTTGACTTGCAGATGTTAAGTTGGCTTATTCAGCAGACTTCTTCGATATTGTTGAAAAATATCGTGATTTTTGGATAACACGAAAATCCTAATCGCTTTAAGAAATGTTGCAATTATGAGATTATATCATATTAATGGATTTCCTTGTATTTTGGCAACTTTTCGTTATTAAAACTTTGCATGTGGCCTGAGAGTGGATGCATTTTAAAAGCAAAACAAGATAAAGACAAACGAGGTAGTCAAAATAGAACTCTTGAAGTGAATGCCCAGGTAAAGCAAATTATTTAATTTACAGGTAATTTCAAGTCACCGGAACCCAAATACTGTGAGAATTTGTACCACACCAAGCGTGGAAATGACTAATTCGAGCAAGAAGTTACTGCTTACATGCCAATAAAACTAAATCTAACCTCCGTTATGTACACATCCGTTTTTTCTCACATTGCGGCAATTTCAAGCTTCCTATCATGGGAAGCCCTCTCCAACAGGATGTCTTCTACACGGACTGTGGTCTTTAAATTCTATCCGCTCTACCAATGTTTGACGCAGTCAATGGCTCTAGAGACAGATGAAATCAGAGATTAATATTTTTGTTTAATTTCTGTTTGTTTTGTGACGCACCTCTATTGGTTATGACAAAACGTCTATTAGTTACTCATGATAATGCAAGCATTACCAGCCTGAAAATGATTCTATGAAAATATCATTTTTTGTTTGTTTAGAATTTTTCGGAGGCGTAGATATGGTTCTAACAGTGATGTCATAGCCAGTTAAATATATTAATATTCTTGAAATGTTTTAAGATTTAGCTGTTAAAGAGATTGCAAGCCAAAAATATACCGTTCTAATTTTTTAATGTAATGGTAGCCGTATTGAGCATCAATAGATTTTACACAATTCGACCGCTCGTGAAAAAAAAATTTTGCATGTTAAGAAGGCATGCAAGACTTAACTGAAATATAATGGATTTTATTATCGTACATAATAGTACACGAATCTATGAATCTATCTGTAATGGCAACTAATCTTAATGTTTAGCAGTACATTCATCATAATTTGCAGTAGTTAAAGCTATACAAAGACATCTAGGCTTATATTTATGTCAACAAATGAGGAAGTTGTTTAGGCCAACAAAAATGTGTAACTCAAACATGTATTACAGAAAGTTTTTGGGTGATCTTTTGGTTGGAAATCGTTAGAGATTTCACGAAAGCATCAAAATAGAAGAATAAATGAATAAAGGTAACACAACGATGATTTGGTAAGAGTTATTCTAAGCAATTGGATGTCGGTTAATGAAATCTATTTGGAACATCATAAAGGTGAGAGCAATACAAGCAACAAAACCATGTTGGGCGCCATTTTTTATTTTACCTTGCTTCAACTCCTTAAAGTGCTAAATTTATTCGTACATTTTGACCTATTTATTGCATGCAAGAAATTGTTGCAGCAAATTCAAAGAAAACGAAACGAAGGAATTTGCCTACCAAACGGCAATAGATGTTCAGAAAAATATTTAAGCTCAATGAATGCCTGTTTATCAAATTCGAAGACTAATGCTGTACTTAATTATTCCCAGTAAGCCAACGCCGATCTCAAACAAACCAGTGCAATCAAGTGGGAACCGGCCTTTGGATTCCACTCCATTCCCCTCCAATGATTTTTAAACTGCTTTAACGTAACCAAATTTTTTTAATGAGCGTGTCCTTCAGGTAAAATTGTCGTTCATTGATGGTAAAAGGGCGTTTTCTAGTGCTAAAAATGGCATGGCCTAAAAATTTTGCTTTCCTCTCCATCCCAGAGCCTAGTGGCTGGCGCCACCATTTGATCACATTTACTGGATATTACAGAGTTGTAATTATTTTTAAATAAGCATTTTAATACGTCTTAGCAGCATAAACTAGTTTTAAAAGGCTAGCCCATAAAACGGTTTGGCAAAACTTCGAAGGTTAAAACACTTACCTAATCCAGACCTAATCCAGCACACAGAAAAACGAATCAACTTGGTAAACTTAGGAAGGGATAATTAGCAGTTTGCCTTCAGACCCTCGTTAATTGAAGTAATTGGGTATGGTTTCAAGGTTGCATTTCCGTCGCGTCGTGTTAAATTTGATCAAATTGGAAAGAAATGCGATACAAAGGTCAACATTTAATTCTTCCGCTCTAAATTATAGAAAGCTTTAATTATTTCGACGAACGCGCCTTAATCCAGTAATCCGCTCTCTTGCTTTAGCAAGTCTAAACTTGTCTCATTTTATTTTCGTTTTGAGATTAAATTGAATTCAGAGCCTCTACAAAATTCAAACCTGACTGATTTTACGAAAAAGCTGTCATAAACATAGATTATATTTCAGAAAAGATTTTCCATGAATGCGAAGAAACATAAAACAAAAATACAGTTTTTAAAATTTCTTCCATTTCTGTGATTGCCTTAGCTGTAGTAAAGAGAAGATGCATAATTTACCATGCTTTTTTAGAACTAAAATTATCAGAAATAAAACTTAAATTATAGATTTGCGGGTATTTGCTGTTTTTAACTTTAAATTTTGTTAACTTCGAGCTCCTTAAACGCAAAGGTTCTTATTTTTGCTAGGTTCGCAAAGCAATATTTTCGAAATGATGAAACGATTTTAAACGAATGGTGGTAAAAAGGCAAACCTTTTTGCCTAGAACTAAGTTTGTTTACATTTTCTGTAGCCTTGCTTGGCTCAGCGTCTAGAGAGGTCACGTGATTAAGCGTTATTTCTCAATTAATGAAGATTTAAACCCTATGCAAAACTTACATCGTAAAAGTTGAAACCCATGTTGTACCCAAAAGCATTCTCTTGGACCTAAAGACACACCCAATGCCGTCTTCTGACGATCTAAACATTTTATCTTGCAAAAAAACTAAAATTTTTTTTGCTTAAACATCGTTGATTTGGTTTCAAGAAATTTCCCCTCTGCCAAGTTTGGTAGCTTTGATGTTGAGGTTTTGCAAGGATCTTTTCTAAGGCCTTTTCTTTTCATTATTTGCTTTTATTGATTTTTATGTGAATGGCACTAAAATAATTCAATTAAAACAATAGTTGCATTTTATTGGAGCAAAATTTGTGATGGCATTGGTATATTTAACGTAAAATATGATATATAATAAAACTAATCTTCATACTTACGCTTAAAAGTTCGAGCAGATCAGCAATTATATTTATCATCTCAACTAGTTCAATGAAAAGTAAGATCTCTAAGGGTACTTTAAAAGCATATTTTTCCGGCAACCGACGTATAACAGCCTTGTTGACCTTAAATACTAGTCTGACATTGCCTCTAATGTTATTCAATCTTTTTTGATCCACAGCACTTTTTATCATAAAATGAATCACAAAGCACACCACCAATAGATAACTTTGAAAAATAAAATACTCTATGGCCTAAATTAACAATATATAGCCGCTCTAATCAAAGTATCTTGAATTGGAATTAAATAAACATAAGGAAAAGTATTCATAATTGTATAAAATATGTTATTCACTTAGTTTGAAACCTGGCCCTGTTTTGATGAACACAAAAAGAATACCCTGGTAGAAATGGAAGAATGACGCGATTTTTTCTCAATTTTTAGACCAATTGGGTGAAGTTGGAGAATTTTCCACAGCACACCAGACAATGTTTTGCCGCGTCGCAGTGGCTCACAAATCTGCTCTAATGAATATGAATCAAATCTACTCCTCCTTAAGGGTGGACCAAAACATCGATGAATAGTAAACATTGAACCATATAAATTTTACAAGCAATTAAATTGCACTAGAAAGGGTAGTCTAAGAAAAACTGTCAGACTACTCTGATTGCTATGTTCTGATATCACCGTCACAACTTGGTTTCAGAAGATGTAATAGGGCAGATCCTGCAGTTAAACGTAAACGTAAACGGTTCAGAGTGTAAGAAGAAGTGAGCTTATGTGGGCTGAAACTTATCTTTTCGGAGACGTTCAGTATGTACATTATGACAATTAGAAGTCAAACTGATAAAATTTTGAGTGCTCCATGGATCGATTCTTGGTCCATTGCTGCTTCCGATTCAGATCAATGCTCTGATAACGAGTTTCTTGGTTGTAGATTCAAATATACGATGGTGATGCCGTAGTATACACAGCTTATCGACACAAATAGCCATTGAAAATACCCTGTGGACATAGATAACCTAGCCCTAGAAAAACAGAGTGATAATCAACCTAAAGAAAGGAAAGGCAGAAAGTACTTGTACTGGTAGCCTCGTAAGCTTTGCAACTTAAGTTTACAGTAAATGTTTTCTGGATGGAAACAACACATTTTCGATTTTTCACATTTAAGCAGCTGAACTTTCAAGGCACCCAGCGGTGCCAAAATTTAAACTAACCGAAATTTTGGAAATGGATAAAATCCGATGTAAACGAAGGTTTCCATAATTTTTTGTCAAAACTTTTAGTTGAGGTCTGAAAATCTCTTGACCTGTTAAGCCGATTTTCGTTGCGGTTGTGGTCGCATGTCTCATTCACAATACCGCATGGCACATCCATGAAATTGGTACGGCTGTGTTTGTTTATTGATCTTAAAGCTTCAAGTGACTTGACCCGGACTACATTGTGGTACAAGTGTACCTTGCAAGTGCGATCAGTAAAACCCCTTTTTCTTCGGACTTACAATTCTTCTACATACAGGTACGAAAATGCTATTTTGTACCCAAGGAACCAATCGAATGGCTCAAAATTTGCACACGGCCAGGAGAGATGTTGGGTAAGAAAAAAAATGTCCAAAAAGTTTTGTATTTCCTCTGGTCCGTCTTTTATAGCCAAATACAGCTACGAGAGGGAAGAAAATGTTTTTGCCAATTTTTGACGGGGTGGTATAGTTTCAAGGGGAGGAGGAATTTGAAAAATCTGAGAAACACTTTGGGAGCTTAGGATCTGCGCTTTCTGCTGATATAAGTCAGATTTTGTTAACTCAAACAAAAGGGTACAAAGTAGCTTTTGAAGGTGGAACACTCATTAAAGCAATAAATTTTTATTGAAAAGTATCATTTTACAATACGCGCTTTTTATAGGGACCCTACCTCAAGGCCTAGTTCCAAATTTTCCTTATTCGTAGACCTTAAATCATCAAATTGTAGTTCCAAAAGTTCCCTAATAGTTCCTTAATTTGTTTTGACTACAATAAGCCTTAACACTTAGTAGAAAGCAGGGCGAGAAAGCATATGCCGAAACTACACATTGAAACACTTGACACACGAATGGCAAACAATCTACACTCATTTTTTTATAAGAAACTGGCTATAAGAAACGCGCACTAGACAGTCAGAAAAAACTAAGAAACTTTAGTACTCGAAGCAAAACAATTAAGAAACTATTAAATCGTGATAAAACTGAGAACAACGAAATTTTGTAAAATCCTAGAACATGATTGCCTTGATGGCCTAGAAATTAAGACACAAGGGATAAAAATATACTTCCCACGTCTAAATACAGCATCAGAACGGAATCGAATCTCTTGACGTGATAAAAAAGGTCACGAACATTTCATAACATCATTCATGATATGATAATTAAGAAACTCTTAAGAAACAATGAGTATTGAAATTTCCAGAACATTAAGAAACTGGAATACTCAGCATCGACCTTTGTTTCTTATTAAAAAACGAGTATATTCGAGTATTGGCTGCAATTATAAAAAATTTTCAAATCGAAAAGTTTTAGGGATTTCGTTTTTAGTAGAAAAAGTTCTTTAAATATTTCTTCTACATTTAGGTTCCTTATAAAGTGGTTCCTTACAAAAAAGCGTGTATTTCAATTATTTTTATATGGTTGGAATCACCACGTTCTTGTGCATGGAATGAAGTATAGATTAATCTGATTCCATTGATAGTTTTACTTTTACTTTTAGAAAACCAAATTTCCTGTCAAAAACGTTTACCGTAACGTTAATATAAATATCTTGGAATGCACTATAAATGAAAATATCTTTGATATAAATATCTTTAATAACATCGTAACGTTAATATAAATATTTTCACCAAGGAGGGATTAAAAGGTATATGTCTAATTCTAAAATACCTACAATTTCATCAAACGTTAGGAAAATACGTCACAGCTAAAAACAAGAAATAGCAACACAGCTACTCGTTTGCTATACAATTTTAACAATACCATGGAAGGAAAGCGTGATAAAAATAATCTGATTCTCTATACCATTTTGATTCAAAAATACAAATGAAAAATAACATGGATGCTTTGAAAAATTTAACAAAGTAACGCAAAAATATTTGGCAAATACAAAGAAAATTGTATCTCATTTATTCCCAACACGTTCAAATTTTACTGCCTGCGTCTGAAGAATCTCAGAATTTTCTGCTTCCAATTCAGCTTCTTCTCCGACTTATTCAAGGTGTCAATCATCGATGAATTCTTTCTCTTCATTTCATTAATAATTCTTTCCTTTTCTGCAAATTGCTTCCTCAGATCCTCTTTCTCTGAGTCAAGGCTCTTCCTTGCATTCTCCACAAACCTTTCAACGCAGTTGTTGACACCTTCAATTTTGTCTTCCATCTGCTTTATGGCCTCATCAATGTCTTCAATCTCCTCATCGTGGACCTCCTTTCCATCAGCAATGATCGAATCCAATTCATATACTTTTGCAAGTATTTCATTTCCCTCTTCTCCGTAAATTTTGGCCTGTCCTTTAAGTTTCCTTTCTTGTTCAAATATGGCAGCCTCGTAATCGTCAGTTTGGTTTGCAATGCTTTTGGCTTGAGCGATGATCTGTTTTGTTTTTGCCTTCATATCGGCTGTGACGTAGGCTGCATTGAAGATGGTTGTCTCGTTGCTTGCCAAACTGTTCTCCATTACGGCAACTTGATTCTCGTAAAGTGACTATAATTGAAAAAAGACATTTTCGATAAAGGCTTCTTTATAAAAAATCTCTTTAGAGATTGTTCGCCATTGACGGTAAGTTTACGCATCACCTTCATGAAAGCATCAATTTTAGTCCGCGATCGGCCCTATAACGGCATGTTTTTAAATATTTCAGACTTTATACAACGGCAACAAAATCGCAACACTAAAAATTGTTCATACTATCCTATTTCATTAAAGTTTTGAATGCCGCAGTTAAAATGTTTACTTCAAATGACAGTCATTGCAAGCAAGTGAAACACAAAATGATAGGCAATTCCTATTAATTCTAGTTTACAAGATTTTAATGTCTTTCATCTCAGCCATAATGTTGTAACTTGCTTTTCTAGAAAGAATGCACTAGTAAGACAATCTTCTTTATAAACAGGAAACCTGAATATAATTGATTGTATTTGTCGAGGGGAAAATCACTCTAAGAAAATCACGTACATCTTTCGTGAAAATCCTATTGTTTTATCTGAAAATCCCTAAAAATCCTTTTGATTTAGATAAAATCTCGTATGCTATTTGCAAGAGTGAATCGCCCCTCGGTATTTTTGTCTTTCAGTGCTCAGGTAAAAGAGGCTAAACTTATTTTTGAATGGCTTCAACTTCCACTTACATCAATTTTCCAGTATTCTTGTTGCAATTCGTTATCGCCATTTTGTTCTTCCCAGTGAATTTTTTCCTCCAGATAATTCAATTCGCTAAAAAAAATCATATGAAATATTGAGGTTGAAAATTGAAATTTCTTACCTTGTGGAGGTTAAAAAATTAAAAAGTAACCATTATCTTCTAGACTGAAAAATTCTCACAATGAATCAAAATTACGATCAATATATAGGTTAACTAATTAATTTCATGGACTCTTTTTCCATTTTTCAAATAAACCTTCAACATTTCTTAATTTCTTGCCCTTTCAATTTACAATAAAAACATAACATATTTAATTACATAACATAACATATTTGATTATTTTTTTATTTACCAACTATCGCAATATCTTTGTTTATATTCGTTAAATAAAACCAGTAGAGTGAATAACTTACCACATGATTGTTTTATACATTGATTCCAGGCTGGCGATGTCATCACATTGCTCCAAGTCCAACACAGTGTAAGATCTTGCCCCCATCGGTTGCTGTTCTTCAGGAACAATATCAATGGCTTGGTCTCCACCCGGCTGTTGCTGTTGTTGCTCGTTTTGCCAGGAACTGTACTGAGGTTCAGCATCATATCCGTTGTACATTTCTGCGTTTCCAACTTCGTCAGTATCCATTGACCAAGAAGATTCAGGGTTCTGTGATGATTCTGTTGTCCATGTGCTATTCTGATTCCAAATGCCTTGAGGGTCGATGTTATTCTCCCAGCCAGCAAACCCGTAGTTCTCTGCTCCATTGAAGTTGGATGGGTAGTTTTGATAATACGCTGACCAACTGTCGCTGTTTTCATACGATTCCGTGTCATCTACTGTTGCATTCTGTTCATGATATGTCTCCTGCACTTCTACATCGCTTCTGAATTCGTCAACGCCAGTATTTGACCACATATCAGCTTCTCGATTGATTAATGTAATGATGAAATATATCTGAATTCTTGATAGAAATTTTCGAAGTCCTCACTCTTGGAAGAAACTAATTTTCTGAACTGCTCTGATCAAAGATTTAATTTTAAACAGAATGCTGTGATTGATTACGAAAGCTGATTGGATGATGACGTCAGATTGTATCAATCATTCAATGGGCTCAGCCGCCAAAATTCGATGTCTTCCATTTTATTTTAAATAAATATATCTAGAAATTTATTCCAATTTTCATATTTATTTGATGATCTGTACATGGTTGTATTGATGGCTGGAGCCGTAAAATTTTATGGCTGTTCGTGACTAGATCGAGCGATCCACCCGACAACATTTCAGCTTACTACCTTGAGTCTGTAACCAAACAATATCGTGTGCAAAATGAATGCAAATAGCAAAACAAACCCAGCAAAACATTTCTGAACTAACTTAAATCTTAAAGATACAGGGATTACCTTTATTTACCTAGAGCAACCGCAGATCTTTGTCAGGGACGCCGGAGCTGGGGCAGAGGGGAGCAAGCGTCCCTCCTGCCTTTCATTTGGGGCAACAGAGAGACATAAAAAGGCCCTTAAGTTTATTTGCTTTTAGAGCGTGCTATGCTATTCAATAAACATTTTGACTTAACCTTTTCAAGTTGAATAGTTGTAATGATTTACATTGGCCATGACTATCATATCTTTGTGGTGAAAAAATGTAGAGAAACAGCCATATAATGTAACAAATAAACATGATTAATATTCGCCAAAAAATTTTGTCCCTCAGTATTATTTTTCTTGTCCCTCAAGCACTGGAAGCTTTCAGATGGAAATTCTTTTACTAAAGAAAGTTTGCCGTGAGAAAGGAAGTTTGGCTGTGAGAAAGTAAGTTTTGCCATGAAAAAGAAAGTTCTGCCGTGACTCCTGTGTAGACAATAGCATCAAGTATGTTCTTTCAAATATTCTTAGCAAATAAACAAACGCAAGAAACATAAAAGAATAAAAGATAAAATCAGAAAAATGAAATGAAATTTAAAAGAAAACCCTTTTGCAAGACATTCAACCTAACCATAATGAAAATTGTTTTCCGATTAAATAAAGAGGAGGAAATCTTTTTATAAGTCACAGAAATTTAAAAATCTGTGTAAATCTTAAGCTCAAACAGCCCATTTCATCTTTTTCACACTATCTTTTCGAGAAACCTTTTAAGGAATCATTTCTTGTTTACTTTATATAAATTCATTTCGCATAATTAAACACACTTTTATATATATAGGATGTGAAAAGTTTTAATGAATAAATGATAATCGGGTGTGATGTTACAGAAATACTTCAAGTTATCACAAGAGAAGCTATAACAAAAAGATATATGTATGTTAAGATATCATACATTTAAGAAGCTGTAAGCAACTTCATTCTTTAGAAGCATTTTTTTCGATGTATTACATGCTATCTAGTGCATACGAGAAGCGGTAATCCTTAAAGTTTGAACTTCAAATTTTCAGGGAAAAACTTTCTTTCGACATTTTCACGCACAAGGTTGATGTTTCCTTTCTAATATACTTTGTGATGTTTTACAATCTTGTAATATTGAATCCTATATACCTTGCCACACGTCAACGCACAATCAGAAGACTGGTACTTTGGATATGAAACAAATTCTAAATTTGGGTAACATTTCCTTATTTGGCTACGAGACTACATCAGTTGTTAGCTTCTTTTCTTTACATATTAAGCCACGTGCAACATTTAAAGCACCCAAACCTTCTTTCTCTGATGCAGTTTTCGACTTTTTTGATAAGTCCCATAAATGTAATTTTCGGGTAGCAACGATAGTACAAAGCAGTACGGCTAATATTCGTGGTCAAGAACTTCTAACAAAAGGTTTTCAGTAGTTGTTGAGTTGCTAACGAACGTACTGCAACAAGACTGTGCACTAACTAGCATTTTGATATGTAAATACCAGATAAGAAGATGGAGAGTAATGGTTGTGAAAACAAACTGCAGGCAGTCTGACTACATTGTAGCCAGATGCTTGGAATGATTGATGGCCAAATACTCTACGGTTGACGGCCAAATTCGGCCAGCCAAAGAAAATGTAATAAAAGCTACATTTTTGCTGTGGAGTAATACTGTAATCAAAAATGGCTTTGTTTGTTACAAAAGCTCCCACTTGCATTCAATTTCAATTTTCTGCTATCTTCTACTTTGTTTCTTGCTTCGTCATTTGCAATTTTGATATTATTTTAACAAAAGGTTGAATATTGTCTGTGCTAAAGTTGTCGTTTTCTTTGTATTTTTGTGGCCTTCAACATGCGGCCAAAATTCACCCAACTTTCGCTTTTTCGCCCAAATCAATTTTCGACGGCCAACAGCTTTAAAAAAACGGCCAGATTGGAGGATTTTGACTGTCAAAACGGCCAAATGACAAACCAGATTGTAGCCCTGATGCTCTTTTTGCTATACTAGTTCCCTGTGATCACTGCCAACGGTCAGTATCGAATTGATTCTAATGACAAGATATTCAGCAATTCTACTCAGTTTCTATCCTGAGCACCACAGCCACATACATTTGTACACAGAAATGGAAGATAGGAGCAGAGAAACAGAGAAGTGGAGAAGCGGAGAAGTGGAGAAGCGGAGAAGCGGAGAAGCAGAGAAGCGGAGAAGCAGAGAAGCGGAGAAGCAGAGAAGCGGAGAAGCGGAGAAGCGGAGAAGCAGGGAAGCCCGAGAAGCGGAGAAGCGGGGAAGCGGAGAAGCAGAGAAGCGGAAAAGCGGAGAAGCAGAGAAGCGGAGAAGCGGAGAAGCAGAGAAGTGGAGAAGCGGAGAAGCGGAGAAGCAGAGAAGCGGAGAAGCGAAAAAGCGCCTACCTGAGATAAATAAAAATTTTACTTTCAGATAGATACTCCTCTGCTTCTCCGCTCTTATCTTATATTTCCTCGTTCGAAATTTTGTGGCTGTGGTACCAAAGGTCCATTCAATGTCAAGTGATCACGAATTTCACCACAAAGACAATCTTCAGATTCAAAACAAAACCTTTAGTTTTTTAGAATGAAACCTGGTGAAAATCAACGAAAATTCTGCTTGGAAATTAAGATAAATTCTATCTGAAAGGAAGTTTTACCGAGGACTGAAAGGTTTTCGCTGGAAAGTTGGCTGCCTTTTGTATGAAATTTGACATGGTTCTAGTGTGAGTCCAACTCAGCCCCAGTCAGCTGATTCCCAGAATGCATTAAAGATTCAGAATACCTTTTAAATTCCTTTCCATAACTAAGCAGTGCAAACAATTATGAACTATATTTTGACGTAATGGCGACAGTTTCCACTTTTCATTAAAAGCTGTTGTGTTTGTAGGATCAGTCGGAGACATCATCAGTTGGCTCAGTTGATTAAACCTAAGTCCTAGAAATGCCCCCCCCCCTGTATAAGCTCCCCTAGATTATGTACCATTCCGAAAGTGAACATTTCTTGAATTGAAAGAAAAAATACCTTGTGGCTCGACATCAGTGATAACAAAATACTAACTACGAATGAGGTTAAATTGTTGGGCATACAGATTGACAACGCGTTGACTTTCACTGATCATATACAAAATTTGTGCTCAAAGGTAAATAGATAGATAAATACTTATATCTCAAGACCACAGGCCATGTTGATATGCAACGCCGTAATACTGTCTAATTTCAACTATTGCCCGTTGATCTAGCTTTATTATACGAAAGCTGCTAATAACGAAATAAACCGCATACACAAACATGCACTAAGGATCCTCTTCAAAGACTATGACTCTTACTTTGATGAGTTACTGGAGACAGATTTGACTGAAAAGGCTCAGATTTTCAATGATTATTTGATACTTCAATGCACGATCATTGACACAGGTCGTGAAATTCCACAAGATACTCCAGCAACTACTACTACGATAAGTTATTTTGTCATCTCTGAGGAAAAGATACCCAATATCATAATATCACTTAATCCTAATGAAGCACATGGTTGGGATTAAATATCTTTGAGAATGATAAAGTTAAGCGATGTTTTACTAGGTCTTCCATTTTAAATAATATTCACAAATTGTTTGAGGCCTGGCTTATTTCTCAAGATATGGAAATATGCAAATGTAGTGCCGGTTCATAAGAAAAATGAGAAAAATCTGAATGCTTATCACATGAACTGCTTAACCCAAATTAATCAGGTTTTCGTACTGGAGACTCGACAGTCAGCCAGCTACTATCAATAACACACACCATATTTAAAGCTTTTGATTGTAATCCTCCCCTTGATGTCCGTTCTGTGTATCTCAACATCTCTAAAGCATTCGATAGGGTGTGGGACGATGGTCTAATCCATAAATTAAAAAGATATGGTGTATTGGGACAACTTCTTTTTCTTATCTAAAGTTTCTTAAGGATCGAAAGCAGAGAACTGTAATGAATGGACAGAGTTCTAATTGGGGTGATTTTTCAGCACGTGTGCCTCAAGGCTCTATTCTGGGTCCGTTATTTTTCCTTGTGTACATAAATGATCTAGCCATAGGTTTGAAATGTAATGTTGAGTTATTTGCTGATGATACATCACAGTGATAGAAGATTCCAATACAGCAGTCAATGATATGAACCATGACTTGGATTTGATAAGTCAATAGGCTCACACTTGGAGAATGTCATTTAATCCTCATCCACAAACACAAGCCGTTGAATTAACATTTTCAAAGAAGAAAATTGAAGTTGATCATCACGTTACTCCCTCTAATAACATACCTGTGAAGAAAGTAGTTTAGCATAAGCACTTAGGAATTATCCTGGACTCAAAGCTATGTTTTTCAGCTCATATCAAATCAGCTATCTCTAAAACAAGGAAGGGCATTGGTTTTCTGAAATTTCTCTCCAAATATCCTCCCAGGCATACTCTAAACGAATTATATAAACTCTACGTTCGACTGCACTTGAACTATGGTGATGTTATTTATCATATCCCTGCTAAATTATGTGACTTTAGGCAAAATATCGTTTTGCCAAATTTAATGGTAAAGCTAGAGTCTGTTCAGTATTCTACTGCTTTGGATCTAACAGGAACATGGAGGGGAGGGGGATTGAGACATGCACCTTCTGTTGCTGTGTTGCTAATCCGCCCCCCTGCAAAATCTGTGTTTGGAATTCGTTATCCAAAAGGATTATCCTATATCATTCATTTCAGGGTTGGTCTCAACAAATTGAATTGCCACAAATTCAAGCATAGTTTTAGTAATACCATGAACCCAATGTGCCAAACAAGTAATGGGATTGAGGATACGGAGCACTTATTGTTGTTCTGCCCTTCATTTGATGTTCAGCGACAAGATCTACTCTCTAGAGTTTCCGAATTATTACGACCAGTCGTACAAAGTACCGATGTTTCTAACGTTGCTTTGACTCAGCTTTTGTTGTATGGTAATCAAGACCTTCCCATGACTTGAATAGAAATATACTCGAAATGACTTTACATTTTATCCACGAAACTGGTCGGTTTGATTGAGATCTTTTGCAACCTTTGCAACCACCAAGTCCTTTAAAGTAAATGTTATTTGTCCTTGTAAATTTTTTTTAAAAACAGTTTTTGGGTATTCCACTCTTACCTACGTTTGAGTTGCAACATCGTCGAAGTTATCGAAACCCTGACCTTAGATCTGATGTGGAACAGAATCCTTGTTATATCATTCAATAAATTTCTAATCGTGTGTAGCGTAGTTGTAGTTAGTTTGTCGCTATGTGTCTTTTTACATTGGCCATGGGGTAGCCATTGTCTTTCGCTCCCCATGGTATCATACATTTAGTGTTGTATAGTAATTAAAAAAGGTATTGCTAAACTTAACGAACATTGTAAATTTTTACATGTGAATAAAAAAAAGTAACTGGAGAAAAGTGAAAGCGTGAAAATACATGTTCAAAATTATATTACTATTGTAAATAGACAAACTTTAAATAATATTATTATTATAATCTTTTAATATGAAATATACTCCTGCAGCTCATTCATCGACATGTGTGACTCTTTGTCTATTGATCATCAACAGAAACGCTATCTCATCTCCAAACTTACAAGCAGTTCCATTCGCACCACATACTATATATTATGCTGTAGAAACATCACTTGGACTAATCCAGAGCTACTCCACCGGAAAAAGGCCTTTTTTAAAATATCTTATTTCAGTTATTGTTACAAACATACTGAATACAAAGACATTTACAAAGTGTAAGTTTGTTGTCAATTCCGCCTTGGATAAGGTCTCATCGTGAAGATGATATGATGATTTTTGGCTGGCAGCAATGGTGCATGAAGCAGCTCGATGGTGTGTGTCACAGCTTGGCACATATGACATTATAGATAAGCGCATGATATTACATGACTATTTTAAATGTATACATATAATGCCTGCAAACATTTCCTGGAACCCCTTGCAATCTTCATCGCGTCTACTTGTTTTTCATTTCTTTTCCAGAATGCAACTACTTCTACCCTTCCCCCTCCAGAAAATTTTTGAATTTCTAGACCAACAACATACATGTCACAAGAAATAATATATTCCACATTGTTGAAAAGTGTCCAGGCTCGAACAGCAGGAGCATGTTCGCGAGGAAGCACCGAAGATGTTGTTTAAAGCCATCTATTGCATAACTTGTTGATCTTCTGATTGGAAAGGAATAATTCACATCTCTGGAACTTTCTTGTGAGTCTGCTTTATCACTTTAAATGGCCAAGCCATTTAAACTCTGTTTCGTCGCAGTTTCTGCTATGTTGGCACATCTGGTTAACGTTAGGTGTAATCTTTTTTAAAACAAATGCACCCAATGAATCTACTGCGTTAATTATTCTTAAGCACAGGTAAATGATAAATGACCGATCGTAAACCAAGCTATCAGCCCCCCCCCCCCTCTTTCGGCGATCCTGGTTATTGTAACAAGAAATTTCATTATTATTCTCATATCTATGTAGCTTAATAGTTTTTGGTTTAAAAGGAAAGACAACAAGGCCTGGAGTGTACAATTTTTCAAACATTTTTGCATTTCCATTTTTATGTTGACTTGGCTTCCTGTATTTTGCAAGTTAAAAAAGGTTGAATTGAAAAATATATTAAATAAATTTATGCAATAGCAATGAAAAAAGCTTTTTACAAGATTCTTACACATTTTTACATTTAAGAGTTTTTAAATATTTAAATAGTTTGGGTAAACGTCAACTTGCTTGTAATCTATTAACGTAAAGTTTATATACTCAATGATAATTTCTTTATTTGAAAAGACAATTCAATTCAGTTAATGAAATTGACAGCTTATACTTAGGTAACTCGGTACATTTATAAGCAATAATTGAAAAACACACACACACGATCAAAAATTTTTCTTAGAATTCTCGCTGCCCTTCAGCAGCCTCCTCAGTAAGAATTCATTTTTTTTTAATAATGATTTATAAATGTACCGAGTTTCCTAAGTATAATTTGTCATACAATACACGAGATCTCATAAAATCCTTGGCCCAAAAAGTCAAAGCCAGCAATTGCTGGAAGTTATTACAGGTGTCTCTTTTGCTTTGACAGATCCATCCTTTGAATGTTTCGATTCTACTAGAAATACCGTCCTTTGAGTTACGAGTTTTTGCAAACAAATGGGTCTTAATCTTTATTTTAAAGTTTCTAATAGCTTAAAAATGAAACATTATATCAAGATTTCGAAAATAGCTTCTTCATTGTTCCTTTAAGCTCACCAGAAAGACGTTTTGGTTCGTATTAAATCTATTAGCGTGGTAATTTAAAACTTTAGTTAATTCTGAATGTATTTGTCTGTATTTTCATTCAAATTGTATAATAGCTTTGATAAGCAAATTTATAGTAGATATGGTGGTTTCAATCCTCGATTCAAAGAACATCATATTTAAGAGATGCTATAGAACTGGACGCAGTTATCTACTATACGGTCGGTAAAACAAAACATTCATACATAAATGCTTTCACGTAGAAACTGACAATAAAAACAAATATTTCAAAGTAAAATCGTTATAATTTAGATATAATTAAAAAATTACAGAAGATAAGTCGTGCTTCAAGCAATAAGATAAAATAGAATATATTGCAACTGCAACATTAACAGATATAAAATCCCTTCGTTTCTGTTAGCGTCTGAAGAATCTCAGAATTTTCTGCTTCCAATTCAGCTTCTTCTCCGACTTATTCAAGGTGTCAATCATCGATGAATTCTTCCTCTTCATTTCACTAATAATTCTTTCCTTTTCTGCAAGTTGCTTCCTCAAATCTTCTTTCTCTGAGTCAAGCTTCTTCCTTGCATTCTCCACAAACCTTTCAATGCAGTTGTTGACGCCCTCAACTTTGTCTTCCATCTGCTTTATGGCCACATCAATGTCTTCAATCTCCTCATCATGGACCTCCTTTTCATCGGCAATTATCGAATCCAATTCATATACTTTTGCAAGTATTTCATTTCCCTCTTCTCCGTAAATTTTGGCCTGTCCTTTAAGTTTCCTTTCTTGTTCAAATATGGCAGCCTCGTAATCGTCAGTTTGGTTTGCAATGCTTTTGGCTTGAGCGATGATCTGTTTTGTTTTTGCCTTCATATCGGCTGTGACGTAGGCTGCATTGAAGATGGTTGTCTCGTTGCTTGCAAGACTGTTCTCCATTACGGCAACTTGATTCTCGTAAAGTGACTGTAATTTAATTAAAGGTAGATGAAGAAGTGATATTAGAAAGTTTAAGAATTGTTTGATTATAAGAGCTATTAGATAAATAGCAACCTCTTTAGATACTGGTATTAAAACCCTACAGGAGGGTATCAAGATAAGTTCCTATTTTGCAATTAGGCCAGAACAGCTAAACAAAATATTTTTTAATGATAGTGATTTTGCAATTTCAAAAACCCTTTTTGCATTGTCAATTTATCTAAAATTCAAGCAATTTGTTCCTGGAAACATTATTTATTAATTTTTGTAAAGCTTTTTGGATGCCTCTCTGCAATAGCAGTTTTTGTCTATGATTTACCCTGTAGAGTCATTTTCGCACACAGAAGTTGAGAAACATTCTCTTAAAGTAATTTATTCTTTCGTTATTTTCCTGTCTTTTAAATCTAATCAAAATACCAAAGTTAAAAAGTTTATCTTCGTTGAAAGTAATCAGAAGCCAGCAAAGCAAAAACTGATTCACTTGATATCTCTATGAATTTTTTTCAATGCTATTAAAAGTTTTTAGCTTGTCAGCTTAGAAGGAAGGCACTGGCTAAATGACTCCAATTAAGTTTAAATTTCCACTTACATCGATTTTTTCGTATTCTTGTTGTAATTCTTTTTCGCCGTTTTCTTCTTCCCAGTGAATTTTTTCTTCCAGATACTCTAATTCACTAAAAATTAAATTTTATAATCGTAAATATTCAATCATTTTTACAATTTATAAGACAAATGGAAAGTTGTCTTTGAAATGAAAAAAAGAGAGTAAGGTTACTCAATTTCTTTCGATGCTAAGACAGATTGACCATTTCATTAGCCCCTATGGCTAATTATCTAGAAAGTTCTTTAAAATATATCATCTAATATAACTTTAATTCAAAATTTAACAATAAAAATTCATATCTGTTTAGTCCAGTTAGAAGTTGAGTTTGCCAATTATTTCCAACGTCTTTGTTTGTTTTACTAGAAGCAGATAAATAGATAACTTACCACATGATTGTTTTATACATTGATTCCAGGCTGGCGATGTCATCACATTGCTCCAAGTCCAACGCAGTGTAAGATCTTGCCCCCAACGGTTGCTGTTCTTCAGGAACAATATCAATGGCTTGGTCTCCACCCGGCTGTTGCAGCTGTTGCTCGTCTTGCCAGGAACTGTACTGAGGTTCAGCATCATATCCGTTGTACATTTCTGCTTTTCCAACTTCGTCAGTATCCATTGACCAAGAAGATTCAGGGTTCTGTGATGATTCTGTTGTCCATGTGCTACTCTGATTCCAAATGCCTTGAGGGTCGATGTTATTCTCCCAGCCAGCAAACCCGTAGTTCTCTGCTCCATTGAAGTTGGATGGATAGTTTTGATAATACGCTGACCAACTGTCACTGTTTTCATACGATTCCGTGTGATCTTCCGTTGCATTTTGTTCAGGATTTGTCTCCTGCACATTTGCATCGTTTGTAAAGCCATAGCATTCGTCAGCGCCAGTATTCGACCACATTTCAACTTCTCGGTTGACAACTGTAGCAATTTTAGTAGCAAAATTCAATTGGAATATGTATTCCACCGTGTATTACACTCAAAAAGTAAATCCGAAGTCTTCTCTCTTTGACAAAAATAATTTTCTGATACTCTTTGATCGAAGATTTGAATTTATACAGAATGTTGCGATTGATTACGAAAGTTGATTGGATGATGACGTCAGATTGTATCAATCAACAGTTGCGTAACAGGCGCAGCCGGCGCCTGCGAATCTAGGGATTTTAAAGTTTGAGGCTCACAATTATGAGCATAAGGAAAACATTGAAGAAAAAAATATAGAATTTTAATCAACAGAATTTCCATTCACCATAGAGGTTTGGGGCCCCTTGAGCTCGTAGTTCATACCCTGGATACCAGCTTCAAAGAAGAATAATATAGAAAAATTTTCTGCTGAAAGTTTGCGGCTCTTAGTTTGTTTCTGTTTGCAATCTTACCTTAATTCGAATACAAATAATTCTAGTTTCTAATTACAAATCAAAAAGAAACTTGAATCTGTCACGCCACTGTCAATGAACCAGTCCTATCTGCTTGTACTACGACTTTATAATTTCAATGTGATCAAACAAATAGTTAGGAACATTCAATTTACCGGCAGGGCACCACTGGGGGGCTGGAGAGGGTAGCTGAAGCTTTTTCAAAGACAAAACCGTATTTTTTTATCATTTTTTATAACAGTGTATGAAATGAAATAAGAACAAATCATCTACTGCTTGATTTAATTTGATCTATTCACCAACTTATTTTGTTATATTTCAATTATTTAAATGAATTCAGTAGATAAATTTCTGTATCATTGCAATGTTTGCATTTTGGATGTGTAAATATGGCCTACTGAAAATAATCGAGGCAAAGAAGATGCACGTTCCTGTTTAGAAAGTAAAATTCTCTCAATCAATACAACAGCTTCTTGTTATTCACATTAATGTGCGCTCTGAACAAAAGGTCGCCCTTCCTCTCTTTCCCCCAATGTCTGTCACTAGAGTTTTAGCATGACTCATCCCCTCCCAAAATTTATCCTAAAAAAAATTATCAATGTTTTTCTGAGAACCGTCAAATTGTATATTCTGAGCGGTATAGTAATTTGTTAAATTTTGTCTTGGAGATGCATTTTAGCCATTCCAGAAGGCCTAATTTCAAAACTATTCTTAGCCATGGTGGGTCCTCCTATGTCACTAAACTTGATTATTAGCCCCCCAGGGTCAATTTTGTAAAGTCATCTCTGATTTACAGTAATTCATTTATTTTCATTAAAAATAAAAGGTAGCATAATTTCAATCTTCATCAGACATGCATCTGAAACCAGAATCTTAGTGAGCAGGCAGCTTCTGAGATAAAAGCTTTGGTATCACGATTTCAATGTACAATGAGAAGACGAAATATAAACTAAATAGCAAATATCATGATCATACAAATAGAAATGATAATTTTAAACAATATTAACATGGTATTTTGTTGCTGAAAAATGCTACAAGATAGTTTAGAAATGTGAAATTAATTAAATGCTACAGAGGAAAAGCTGCTCAGAATTGTGTAACAATAGCATTGCCTGCAAATTTCTTCTTTTAGATAGAATAGAAAAAGGCATTCATTTTAGGCTAAGACAAAGCTTCTTTAAATTAGATATTTTTTTTATACGGTATACTTCAAAAGTCGAAGCTTTCATTAAGTGACTGGCAATAACATCAATAATGCCAATTTCACTCCAGTTACAACGATGTATAAGAATAGCACCGATTAAAGGAGGCTTAATTAAACACTTTTTTTTCATTTCAGATGGTTTATCACTATAAACACAAAATATGTAAATATGAGAATATTTTCTGACAGAGTTTATCTTCAAACATGATTGTTTTATTTAGATTCATATTCAAGTGAAAACCTTTGATACTTTGGATAAATTAGAACCTCAGTTTCAGTGCACCTTAAAATCCATTGTCAGTCATTCTTTTGCTTTTAGAAGAATGATTACATTCTAAAAAGTTGCTACTCTCCGAAATTGGATAAAAGTGTGATGGCACCAAATGGATATGTACCAGATTTAATCTTATTTTTAAACACTGGCAGCTGCGTGAAGAGTCAGTGTTAAATCTGTTTTCAGTTCACAACTTAATAATCATTCTAGAAAAGAATTTTCGGACATTTCTATTTAATCTGTAAACCCGAGTGCAATTTGAAGTTTTAGAATCCAAAGGTCACATTGATTGATACAAGGAAAGCAGGACTAAATATCACCTAAAATTTTCCTATTATCATATTTATGATGACATATAGACTCCAAGTCAAAATGTTACCTAAAGAGTATAGACGGACAAAGAAAATTCATACACAGAAAGATTTGTGTCGCATCGAGATTTAAAAGTCCTTAGATCAGATGCTTGAACATTGCCAATGATATTCCATTAGGCTTTTTAGCAATTGAATTGTGGCTAGAAAGGTGGCCATTGGATAAATTTCAAAAATAACCTCAACAGATACACATTTGGCGAAAACCAACAAAATAGGTGTTTTAATCTTAGTCTAAGATTTATCGTAAACCTAATTTATCGTTTAACCTAATTTCTTAAGCAATTGCAACGTCACTATCTATTTTTGATCAAGTTTATGATCTGCTTTAAAATACGTTAAAAATTTATCATTACAAAATAAAATATGTTTAAAATAAAACTATGAATCTAAATAGTTTGTCTTATGATTTATTATCACAACTAAAATACACTTTACTTCTAAACAAAGATTTAGAGAATGCAAATAATATGACAAACTGTCTTATAGACATAGTGAGAATTTATCTAACAAGGTCTCAGCACCAGAATATATCTCAGTTAACCCTCCCAGTTTGTTCCTCTTCGATGACTTGATGGGTTAACAGATGAAATTTACCATAAGCACTTCGTTGTCAAGGTTGCTTGGTCAAATCTTACTTACTTCATCATTTGCTGTTGTGTCCTGCTCTTTTGGCAAGCTTATAATGATCTGAAATTAATGAAACAAAATTATCGATGAAATGTGGCTGTACTTTTTCAACGAGCGGTCTACCAATGTAAATTGAACAGATATAATATACAAGCATTTGTAGGACACTAGACCCAGACCTCTTTTTATGTAAGCACGTGTTTTATTTACATTTTATAAATAACCAGCGCTAAAGCTGAGATAGCAAGTATGAACTCTGTGATCTGCCTATTAAGGCCAACTAAATAAATATAAAGTATAAAACAATGTAACAGAGAATGAAATGACAATAAGGGTAGGTGTAATTCTTATAGCAGCTACAAACTCGCAAAGCATGCGGGAATAGCCTAGGGATGGTAAAGAGGCATGACGTCAGGGGATGACATAAATCTTTTTGGTACAAACCAGGGATCGTCCTCTCCGTTATTAAACTATATAACAAAATAATTCGAGATATAGATTGTCAACCATGTTTGTTTAATCTGGTATATGCTTAGAGTGGTTCTAGGGAGATGAATCTTCATTGTAATTAGATAAAATCTCAATATTTTTCAAGCAAATATACGTGATGTGTGAAACACCACATAGCAGTTGTGCATTTTTCTAAGACTTTTTCTTGATAAAGATGAAGCCCTGTATGCCGGGGCGAAATATTTGCATTCGTTCTATTTAATCTATTTTGAAAATTTCTCTCATTAGATTCTCGTCATCGTTTTGGTTTGTTCGTGAATTTTATCTTTGTATTTAAACCCATCGCAAGATTCACAGAATCCGGCGGACAGCGTAACCTGCGGTTCTTCCTTCTAACACACTCTTCTTGATGCCGTGAAATTTCACTGAATAAAATCGACAAAAAGAAGAATGAATCGCGATAATTCATGCAAAGTTTTCTGGCATCAGTAATGATTGTACACTAAAATTGTTTTCAAGTTAACCGTGATCTTGGCGTTCATCACTTTGGTTTTTTCCTCCTTATTCACAACTTATATCAGGTTTGTCTGTCTACTTACATCCTGTGTACTGCTTTCGCCTCTTGGTGCGCTTTCTTTTGGCTTGCAGCAAACACTGTCCTTGCATTGAAGGCTCTCGCATTTCAGCAAACATAAACCTTCTTTTGCAGATGGTTTAATCTCCTGAAAATCAAAGATCATTAACGTCGATGGCTCGATTTGACATCTATTTATATATATATATGCCCTTGCCATTTTCATGCTAGGCAAACAAATGCCATTAGGGCTCTAGTTTAATAGCAGGCATTAAGGTTGTAATACCTTGTTGGAAGTGATGATGTTATATTTTATTAAGGATGCAAGATAGCGAAACATGGCAAAAATATTTGCCAGTTCACTGCACTGCAATGAAAATAAATTCTACACTTTCCTTTTTGCTACATATAAGCTATTGTAAGTGATTATTGTCTCAGGAGCATGCCACTTGCCATTTTTCATCGATTTCCTCGCATTTAATTCCCCTTGACAATAGTAGGCTGTAGATTTCATAACGTAGAGCTTACTTTTTGAATACCCTTGTGGACATTTAGAATGCTTTACTTTATCCTAAAAGGTGTAAATCGTCATAGATCGGTTTTTTTCTTTACTTTCCATTATTAAATAGCATAATGATTAGTATCTGGCATGAAAAATATGCATCTAGAAAACTGGAGGAAGGAAGGTATCTTTTCTCAAATCTGAAGGAAACTAAAATCGAAGTTTTTATGTTGAAAACAGTCTCTTCTCTTACCCTCAAGACAACTCAAACCACAACTTCAATTAAATCATTACTATCTTTCATCTTCCCTAAATTGAACACAGTTTAGCATTAAGAGCATTGTAGAAACTTCTATCTAGGATAAATCCATTCAATTTCCTATAGACAGATCACACAAAATTATTTACTGTTGTCCTGATATCAATTTATGAACTGCTTTCTATAAGCTAGAAACAAAATATAGCCTTTTGCAGTTACCTCAATAAACTCCGGTTGGATCGTAGTAGAGTGGATTCCTTCTTCATGGAAGAACGTTTTAAGCGATTCGCATATTTGCATGTAGTCACCACGTGATAGAAGCTTGAGGTGCAAAGAAGCAACGATCTTGCTTCCTGCTAGTTGCCAAACATGGAACTCATGAACTTCGACGATTGACGGAAACTAAAAAAAATAATACAGATCACTTTAGCTGTCATATTCTTGCTTATTGAGGTATAAGACTAAAAGGCATTCGCTTATTGATGCCTAAAGATGCCAAACTTTTCTTCCCGCAATTTTTGGAGTACAATGTTTGTCATCATATTTACAGGAATGATAAAATGTGGGGATCGAGACCTATCTTTTTTTAAAACCAATCTTTCGAGAAAATACTCTTTTCCCATGACTGTTAATGCTTCTCTAAACTCTAGTTGGAAATGGGATGCTTCAAAATTGGCAGAGATTTTAAATGAAGACACGAATAAGACAGAAGGGCTAGGGAATACCTTTCCAAGCAGTTTTTCTTCAAGTTCATTAATTTGTATGTGTGTGGGTACCGTTTGCAAAAGTATCATGCTGGATTCTTTCACTAAAAAAGCAAAAATAAGATGTTGTATAAAGGAATTTTAATAGCCAATATCAAATTAATTAGAAAACTTAAAACTGATAAAACATAAATATACATGGCTTAGGTAGATTGCATGTAAACGTCCAAACGGTGGAAAAAGGGGGTAAAGGTTGTGGGAGTTGAGGGCAACCGCACCCAAAATCGACAAGATTTGAAAACTTTAATTTGAAACACAAATAATTTGGTTTTTGATTTTTTTCAAAAAAAATATCTTATAAAAATCTTCCGTATTAATACTCATTGCAAGATTATTACTTATTGCCGCGGACACTCAAGCAATTTTGAAAATTCACAGTTCGTCTCAAACCGTTTAAAAGACCACTTTTGATAACTGCTTATGGTGGATGCATTTTAAACTTGATCTTCCAGCTGTAAAACCTGTTTGCTTTGTAGGAAGATGCACAAAAAACTTGACAATCGCATGAAAATTGGGTCAGGGTTTATTACAGAGATAAATTCTGTCGCCCTGGCCTATCACAAATTTGAAAAACGGAGGTACTGTTTATATCATATGAGAAACAGCACTTACATAAGGGCACGGAAGACTTGAGGATGATGGCAACCATGATGATACTGCGAAAAGGTAGAGAGAAAATCGTTATAATTCACTCCATTTTATTTTTATCTTTACAGTGATGCACGGTTTTAAGATAAGCAGGAAAATACTGTTGTAAGATGCTGCTGCAAGAATTATCATAAAGGGGGATCTAGAATAGAAATTTGCTCCAGACTATGGTAAAGTTTTGTAAAGATAAGACTTTAACATTTTTGATATGGTCAACAGACAAAAGCCTGTATTTGTCTTGTCGTGCATGCAAAAATTACTTGGAAAATGCATTAGCTTGACATTTGCTTTTACATTTTTAATTCCTTTCCTCTACTTTTTTTTCTTTAGTCGAAGAGAACCCTGAACAGTTTTGACAGCTTGGACACGTGAGACTAAAATCATGTTTTCTTATATTGTACACTCTTTTATAGTAGACATAATCGTTCCTAGAAAAATAGCTGAATTGGCTTTGGCTGTGATTGTAAGACATGCAACAGGAAAAATTATATATAATACCTCATGCCAGGGTCAATGTAAAGAGTCCATGTTCCCCGGCCATAGTATATAGCCAGTGCACTGCAAACCACAATTACTGAACCAAGGGCGTCACCAAGAACGTGCAAGTAAACACCTTTGATGTTCATTTGATCGCTCGAGTTGACTTTCTTAGGCTTTGACTCAGCTTCGGTTACCGCAACATCTGTGATGGATGGATACATTAATTAGAAGGAAGGAGTACATTGAATGCTGAACATTCCAGACCATTAGTGAGTGAAGGATTTTCCCAACCAACTTTAGATCTTATCGACAAACTCATCAAAGTCTAAAGTGTCACACCTTCTTTTATTTTGTTTTTTTTTATAAAGTTGGTACAATTTCTAACTACACCAATTCATTTTACAATCTCATAACATAACCAATGTTGCACCTGTATGCCTTGCAAGACTCTCAAGTACAATTGAGCGATAAAGAACTCTGAGATCCTACTCATGAATATTTGTAAAATTTCTATGTTTTTTCGATCGGGAACGAATCCCGCATTTGGGTATATCTGTATGACAGAGCTTTAAATCAAAATACTTTGGGGCTTCATTGTTTATAAACGGAAGTTTCTAAAAATATATGGACATTTTTTTATGAAATATATTTCATCTATATTTGGTGGATTTAAACCATTAAATATTTAACACATTTCTATCGCAATATATTGTAATTTATTCTTATTAGAACTGATTGTTTTATACTTCATTTAAAGTTGTCCAAAAGTGGTTAATTGCTAATCTCAAGGCGCTGTCATGAGTCCTGTTTATTCAGTTATTAACTGTCCTATTACAAATCATCCAAATAAGAGGAAAAAATAGATGTGATAGAATATTATTTCCATTAAAAGAATTCTCTCAGATTCACTTATATTTGAAGCAATCCTAGCTAGAGCAGTTACTTTCTTTCCAGCTTTATTACAAAGTTGTTAATATGTTTTTTTAGTGCAAGATGATCTTCCAATGCTACTTCTAGAGAATACACATTCATGCTCTATTGACAGTACAACCATTGATTTGAATTTAAGATTCCTCTAAATCGGATCGATTGGCATTGAAAGATATCAGCTTGCTTTATCACTGGAAACTCTAGCATCTAGCGAATTCGAATGTCATGTTGCAGATTTTTAGAAAAGATAAAAATGATTGTTAAGGAAACTTTTTTCATAAAAGTGAGCGTATTCGGTATTTTAAAAAATGCAGGTACACTCTGTTTTAGCTACTGCCATTTTGCGAAGAACTCCTCTTTCATGTACAGGACATGGTACATTTGTTTTAACGAAAACGCAGAAGGTTGGAGAAAAGTAGATTTCTTACCTGTTGCTGTTGTGGCACTGGTATTGGCTTCCTTACCATCTTCCGATGCCTGCAATGCAGCTAGCATCATCCCCATTTTGTACCTTGAGGGCGTCGTATGGATTATATTGTTTGAAAGGCCGCCAATTTCATTGTTTATATGCTCCTCCAAAGCTATGTCATTCCTATCCCCAACTTCCACTGCATCCTGGTCGGTCACTATCTTATTCACGATAACAACTGTTGTCAGCTCAGTGCTTTGACTACCGTGGCCCCCTTTGGTTCCATGACACTCATCTATCTTCATTTGGTCATGACTATGACCATGACCACCATGGCTATGACCATGGCCCATGTGACCTTGAGAGATATGACACACATAAATCAAAACTTGCACGATTAACTATCTCTTGACAGAACAGATACTGGCCATTATATCTTGCACGATTGACTACCACAGAACAGACTCTATAATTACCTCTTGACAGAACAGATACTGGCCATTTTTCTTATTAATTCTAGATAAAGATATGCTCTCATTTACAAAAGCTAGCAGCCAACCCTTACGACCGTACATGAGGCATCGCTTTTAAATGCCAAACAAAAACAAAATGCATGTTTTGCTCATAAAGAAAAAAGAAAATGAGATACTAAGTGATGCAATATCACAGGACCTGAAATTAATCGTCAGTTTACTTAACGAGAGATTCTGAATCATTCAAGTTTTAAAGGAAGTGTTCTCATCACAGTGCCATAATCTAAAATTACCCTAACCATTGCAAAACTGTATATCACATTTTATTACCAATTAATTAACGAACATCTATGATAAAATAATAACCTTGAAATATGAAAATTCCGAGAACGTTGATCAGAAGGCCGGCAGCACCGATTGCCAAAACAAGCAAAGGCTGGTCTATTCCTTCTGGAGTCACAATTCTTTTCAGAGATTCAACCAGAATAGAAAAGCATAGAGCGACAAGAAAAACAGAATTCACCAAGGCACCAAGAACCTCCGCGCGGACCCATCCAAATGTGTTCTTATCAACATTATGTCTGTGATCTTGCTGAGAAATCTGAAATGAAAGAAACGATCAAGTTGAAAGATGAAAATGAAACGGGTGGCTGGGTTGGATGGGGGAAGGGTTGATTGATGGAAGGGGTGGGGGAGGTAGGGGTGATGGAAGGGAGAAAGTTTGGAGGCTGGAGCCTCTTAATAATTCTCGAGCTGTACTGAATTTCCTTTATATTGTGCACTGAATTGAAATCAATACGATAGGCAGCCGTTCAACATGAACGACACTGAATACACTTCATACTACCAATCAGTTTGCTTTCCCTTCCCCTGAAAAGGATACATTGGGCATTTTGCATTACTTTAGGGCTCTCTGCCTACAAATGCACCTCAAACATGTATGTGGACGAAACCAGTGTTACCTGTTCTGCCCAGTGGCGGCGCCAGCCATTACAGAGTGGGAGGGCGCGGTCATTTGGATCACGCCCCTTTTGCCTAGTTTCAGTGACTTGTACCAGGCCAACTTTCTTTAAGTAATTTGATATAGCCCTACCCAGCGCCTTTTAATCCGTTTCTAGAAGAAATATGTATACCATATTTTCAAAAAAATGGGGGGGGGAGCTAATTACCCCCCCCCCCCCCTCATACCACCCCTTGAAGCCGCCACTGAGAGAGCCTATCAAACGAGCTCAAAAGGTGAAATATCTTTTAATTACGGTCGACGAAAACCTGGCATGGAATGAACAATATAATAATCTTAAAGGTAAAATAAAAAATATCCTCTCGTTCCTGCTGAAACTAAAGAATCTATTCTCGCAATCGAAACTGGATCAGGTCTATAAGGCACTGCTTGAGAGTCATTTGAGATACAGTGATGAACTATGCGGCAAATTGTCAAACACAAAGCTCGATCATCTTCAGCGCTTACAAAACAGAGCGCGCACGCTAATAGAAGGCTCAAGATTAAAGGACGTGTGGAGCTGCAATTTTGGTCTCAAACTTGATAAAATTTGACAGGGCAGTTGTGACCTACAAAATAATAAATTGTATCTGCCCAGACAATTTGAAAGGAAGACTTATCAGTAGATCCCACACCTAGACACCCCAAGGCAAAACCTAGAATTCTCCAAAAGGAGTTTTTTCTATTGTGGTGCACAGACATGGAATAAAATCCCGTTACAAATAAGAATGTGCTCCACGATAACCACGTTCAAATAGAAATTAAAGGAATTCCTGCAAAATTAGCATCCTTTCACGAAGCACGATCCCTAGGAAGGCCAGCATAATATGATCTTTACTTTTTTGGAGTTAGTAGATGATAGGGTTTTTGTGCTTAAATATGATAAATAAGATAAATAAATAAATGCTAATGTGAAAACCTACCTTTAATGCGAAAAACCCGACAAAAAGCGACACTACATCTGACAGCATATGAAAGGAATCGGCAACAAGTGCCATCGAATTCGTCGCGTAACCTACAACGATTTCGGCAAAAAAGAAAGATGTCGTAAGCCAAATCATTGTTATTAGGCTCATTTTTTGACTGCAACATGCTCTCGCCATATTGATTATCTGCACTGCACCAATCCAATAAATTCAACTTCAACTCAGTATAAAAAGTCTTTATGTCACTGTGCTCTAGAAGAAATAATGGATTTTTTATAAAAATACCTCTCAATTTTCTAAAGTTTTTTATTTTATGCTTGAGATCAAATGGCATCATAAAATGGTTTTTATTACATTAATTGTTCCACATCTTTATACTATGAATTTTGTCTAAGACCGCTAAACAACAGTTTTGTAAACCATTTAAGTTGCAGGATTGATTTGCTGATAAAATCTGCCCACTAAATCTTTAAATCTCCAAACAGATGTTGTTCATTTTTCATTTTTTTTATCTGAGGCTAGAAATGTTTCCCGCGAAGTTATTCTTATTTTAAACAAATTATACTGAAGTTTGGAGAAATTTCCTAAACGAGGCCGTAAGTCGAATTGGTGTATACTTGAGAGAAGCAAGTAACCGATCTCTCATAATGTCAAAAAAAAATTTTCTGGCCATACTTTTTAATTCAATATGGCGCCAATAAACAATGCTAAAAATTGATAGATATTATGTTTTTGATGCATGACGAAGTAACTATATTAGATCAAACTATAAGGAAAAATTATGAAAAGCCACGTGAAGGCAACCGTAAAGAGAATTTGGCCAACTACAGCTCCTGTTTTTTCACACTCGATGAGTACCCCTTGAAAAGACACCTAAAATGTCTACTCTTTAGAAACATGTAGTCAAACTCTAGTATTTATAACGATTTTTTCTTAAGAACATCAAATGAGTGGATTTTGCTTACTTTTAGCTTTGCATGAACTTTATTTTAGCATTTTTTCTTGCTATCTTATGCATCCAGGACTGCAAATGACTAGAAATAACAGCATGACTGTAGTATGAAGAATTTATTAAACAACTGAATTTACTGGTTACTAGGGCTCTTGGCGGTAAGTAGAGCCAAAGAAGATGTCCTAAAATTCAGATTTCAAAAACCTTCAGGCACATTGTCTCTCCCAAGCAGGGGCGCCTACCATGGAGGGGCTACAGGGGCAGCTGCCCCTCCTGCCCTCTTCCAGAAGGGGCAGAGGGGGCAAGCAATGCCCTTGAATATTCATTCCTAACAAAAGATTAAAGAATCTTGTAGATAATTCATGACTAGTTCAGAGTTCAGCTACTCTTGCTAAGTTGATTTCCATAATAAATTCAAAAAAATAAAAAATCTCTTTTTTTGCTGTCGTTCATTGATAACGGAAAATTCTTTTCCAGACAATGATAATAAACTTCAAAAAGCAACGGTTTCTTATAAGATACTGATTATTTTGCCCATCATCAGAACAAGAATATTACTCTTAGTTCATGCTTAATATAAAAAAATGCTGAAGTAAATAATTATTTGATTTACATTAGATTATTGTGATTATTATTTTCCATTCTACACTCTCAATGTTTCTGCAACCATAAAGACTAAATCTTACGGCCAGCCCATTTTTAATTGCCATGATTTTCGTAAAACCAAACTTTTCTTTTTCATGACGAGGCCATTTAATATCCACTTGCATGGAGAATTTTGTCAACCTATGTTTAGAGTCTTTGATGGGAAAAATCCCAGCTGTATGGGTGGAACAGGTCGATGCCAATATTTTATTTTGCACCCACACCCCTCACAAATAATCGATAATGGTAGTGGAAAAAATTATACTCTCTGCCCTCAGCACCAACACTGCCCGTCCTGCCTTAATCTTGTGCAGGCGCCCCTGCTCCCAGGCATGTCTATAACTGGCCCCTTCAGGTTGTACCCTCCACGCAAAGGACTTCAGACTATCAGTTCAGTTTTAGCTGTGAACAAGGATAAGCATTTGAATTTGCAACGCTTATTTCCCAATCTTTTCATTGCATTAAGTTTGTTTCTGACTTTGCCTTCTAGTGTTGAATCAGGCGAAATATCGTCCAATAAGCTCAAATTCATAAAGTATTATCTTCGCTTTACCATTGACCAAAACAGGCTTAGCTCACTGGTTTCAATGTCCATGGAAACTGAAATTGCCGAAAAACTTGACTATATCTCTATAATTAACCTTTTTACAGATGCAAAGTCTTGAGAATTGTTTTGTTAACTATCTAGACAATTACCGGAAGCTATTAGCGCTGTTAGAGTTACATAAATGGGGTTAATACTATTGCTGCTTCTACCTTACTTTATTTCAAAGGCTTTTGCGACTATTGTTTCTATTATTGAAAGGCTTTGACAATGGAGAAGCTGAATTGCTACTTATCAACTTTTGACTAAGTTATTATCTGTGGCCCCATAAAGTCATGGGCCCCCGTGTCAGTGACTCCCCTGACCCCCCTCTCCTCAGCATTGCGCACAGGTATAAGAAGTTTCATGTGATCTCATGTTCCTTTCTGAAGAATTCAACTTAACTATAATGTAAAACCACTTTATCTAGCGAGAGTTTGTTGTCATAGTAACTATACCTTTGGTAAACGGAACACAGGCGACAGTGTCGTGAAGACTTGCAGGCTCAGAATGCGGACATAAGTCTTCTTGGAAATGTTGTTTTTATTCCCTACGTCATGCAGAAATATTTGCTTTCAAGATTAGACAGGTGAATTTAACCAGGATCAGAAGTGGCACCAGAAATCTTCCGACAGAGGGGTTTGAGCTTCCGACAAGGGGGCTAAAATGACAAAAATATGCAATTTTTGTACGTTACTTTGTCAAATTTGCTCCGACCATAACCCAAAATTTCCTCTGATAGGGGGGCTAGATGCTTCCGATGGAGGGGCTGTAGCCCCCCCTAGCCCTCCCCTAGCGCCACCACTGACCAGGATGAAGAAATATTTTTTTTGAGGCAGGGGCACATGTATGCAGAGTAAGGGGACCTTCGTGAGGTAACTCTAAATCTTTTCTGAAAATTGGGGTATGTACACAACTCCCTGCTACAGACTCCAACCTCTATCATTTTGATTTTTATTACTTTAACATTCTTAAAAGTTTGTTTTAACAATAGCACTAACCATGCAATACATGGACAAAAGTATTGCAACACCAAATCAAAATACAACAAAAAATGTGAAGACTTATAACTTTACGCTGAAACATTGTCCTTCGAAAATAAACATAAAATGCTAAACCAGGCAACAAATTTTTGAAATTTATTGAGGATTTTGAAATACTTAGAAAATTATCTGCAATGGTTAAAACCAAAGTTTTGACATGACAATAGCGAGTAGTTGAGCTAAAACTTAGTTTAGGTCGAGGGGCAATTCATTCTTGCAAATAGCGTACGAGATTTTCCCTAAAACAAAAGGATTTCCAGGGATTTTCAGATAAAACAATAGGATTTTCACAAAAAGTGTACGAGATTTTCTTGGAGTGATTTGCCCCTCGGTTTAGTGGCCTTTCGATTCTAAAGATTTCAAAATGATTTATAGAAAATGATAGCAAAATAGTGATAGTTTAGTAAACAACAAATGAAGTCATTAGTCCCGTCTTTTTGCCCCGAAATTCTCCAGCTCAACCTGGGAGCTTTTTGGGTACAGTTAAGTCCATATAAAGTGGTAAATCGCCAACTAGCAACGAGCGAGTTTATGAGGAAGTCCTCGTCCTTCCCAAAGACCTAATCTTAGTTTAAGCAAATATTTTGTAGAACTAACAAACACCAACTATTTACATTTTGCATTTGCATTTCAAAAACAATTAACGAAAAAATACCCTGTTTGCAAAAACAGCCCCATAAAGGCCCCATATAATGTACAAAAGCTCGTTTTTTGTACATATATCTTTAACGAACAGGCGGAGCTCAAAATTTTGTGTCATTTGACTGGGAATTCCATAAGTAGCTGCCACGAAACGATGAACTCTCGTTGCCACAAGTAGTAGTTTTAATTTGAGGCAATATCAACTGATTCTTTGATGTTATCAAGGACGCATTGAGCTTTTCGTTCCTGACTTTTCTGCAGGTTAAGCAGTATATCGCGTGCTGTTGTCTCAAAACATTCTACTGCAAAAACGAACAACATTTTCTAATTTCAATTCGAGCACCGGGAGGTGAAGAAAGCTCATTCGCAAGGCCGCCCCCCCCCCACCCTAACCGTAGATTTAATACGAAATGAACCAAGTGGTAGTTGACCCCAGAGTTGTAGATCGTTTTCATGGAAGACACTCAGTTTTCAGACAGGGTTAGAAAATTAAGATAGTTATAAAACGATAGCATAACGGAATAACGAACTGATGTTTTTGTAACCTGAGAAAATCACCGTGAACAGGTTTTTTTAGAACTTTAAATCAAACACGACCTCTTTATTCAATTGTAAATTCCAATCTTTTTTTTGCTTGTAAAGCGCACTTAATTGCAGAACTGACAGTAAATTTCCAAAGCTGTATACCTCTAGAATTTGAAATGAGATTTCCTTGTGTTTAGGGAATTTTTAAGCAATTTTACACCGTTGGGTTGCCTAAATTGCTAACGGCACGAAATTCGTATTGCAATAGTTAATGGCAGTTGGAAGAAAAGCAAAAATTGTTATTTTACGGAAAGAAAAGCTCACCTTGAAATACCTTTGAAATGAACCGGTTGGTAACTTCTTTTCTTTCAAGTGTAATTTGAAGCCGCGGATCATTTATTTTGCTTCTTCAATGACGTTCCATTTGGAGGAAAATATGCTTGGTGCAGGATGCAAAATTTGTGCAACGTGCAAAAAGCCACAGAATAGAAAGCAGAATAACAGGAAACTGGGAAAGTTTCATTTTACACAATTACACTGCATCGAAATTGAATTTCAGCATTTAGATTGTATCAAAATAGATATTCGCATAAGAAATGATTATTTGAGAAAATTATCTCTGCTTTTCAAAATCGGAAGCTGTTTCCTGTTCAAAGGTTTTCCAAACAAACTGATTTATTTTAACGTAAATCTCATGCCCGAGATAAACATTGCAAAACAACTACAATTATGACATAAAAAATTACCGAAAACGTATTGAATTCCTTGGTTAACTGAATAACTTGAATAATCAGAAAGAATGTGTTGTAATGACGTGAAACAGCAAAAACATATACAATGGTAAGGACCAAAAGAAAGCAACTGTAATTTCATTTATCATAAGAACTGTGATTTTTATATAAATGAAAATAATTTCAAAGGCTAACAACATTCGTGCCAGGCAAACTTTTTTGGAAAATTTAATGTAGAAACGGTTAAGTATATCGAACATTTGATAATCACTGCAACTTCGGGATACATGGATCCTTGGGATTATTTTTTGGAATTAAAAGCTTGTCCTGTAATATGAAGCGAAATTCTACTATCAATTGAAGATTAACTTCAGAAGTGAACGAATGTGAACTAGATTATTCTTCTGAATTTCTTTATCTTCTAATCATATTCATTTTGAGTGCAATTCTTACAATCCTACAAACTGCTTTTAAACATCTTCCGTAAACAATTATCACAACCTCACGAGAACAGATATGCTTTCCGTATTCAAAAGAGGGGACTTAATGGTTCTATACCATGGTTGGAGGTATGGATATAACCATTGACCATTTGGCTTGAACTTATGACAACAAGAGCACATTTTGTTCATTCCGAGCTTGATTTTTCAATTTTTCAAACCAAAACAATGTTGCTGTGGAGCAAAACCTACCCCCACACTTTTGCACGGTAAAATTCCCTTTTCTTACAAAGAAGATTTTTCAAACCAGATTCTAGAGAGTTCTTATTGTTTGGTACAAATTTCAGAGCCTTAAGCAGAAACACAAACGATTTATAAAATTTCTGCAGAGAAATATCACCTATTTCCCACCCCGGGCCTACCGCCAAAGTTACCTGATAATTTGCGCAAACAAATCACCCAGCCATCACCTGGAAAAATTGTTTTTTCTAATGTGCTAGGCTTTATAGTTGCCTCCTCTACATTACCCATTTGGCCTTTTCTGAACCGCCTAGGCCCTTTCTGAACCACCTTCCTCCCCATCACAGTTAACGAAATTCAAACCACTTTTGTGAAGCTTTTAGACATCGGTCTATAGTTTTGAAACCAAATGGGCAATAATGGCCACAGTATAGATTTAACATCTATGAAAAATTAACTTTTGAAAAGAAACAAAGGCTCACATTTTAGACAGTCTTGAAGCCTCGAAATCTTAATGAGACTTGAAAACAAATTTTTTGAACAGGGCATGATAAATTTAGAAATCTTTTTGCAAAATCATATTTAGTTGCAATGATCATATTGGCCTTGAATTTTGTTGCAAGTTTCGGGTTTACAATTCACAGATTTGAAGCTGCAAATCTGTTGTTAGAAAAATTTGTTTACAGCTTTCAAAGCCATATTATAGTGTAGCCTTTTTGATAATTTTCCTTGAATATTCTTCTGCAAGTTTCTTTGGCCTTTGAACAATTTATTCGTCAAATACATTTTTTTGATGCGTAAGTACATTTTGTCAGAGTTTTTGTCAAGCTGGTAGCGAACTTATAACTTGAACTTCGCAGCCCAGAACATGTCAAACCTATTACGTCATTTCCTGTTTTGCCGACCTAGACTCCTTTTCACAATTTAAATTTGCGGTCACTCACGACAATTTTTGAATAATATAACCAAGAAATTGTTGACCAGTGATGATCCCTTCCTTCGGCAATTCTTATATTTTGTTAGATTTTTGTCGGAAAGACAATTATACCAAGAGGCTTGGACTGCCCTATGTAGATAAACAATGGATTAAAATCTGCACAATCAGTTACAAATGCTGCGATTCATGCAAAACTGTCTAACTGTCTCACACTGTTGTGTTTATTTTTATGAAAGAGGTTTGAGTGCAACTGCCCCCCTCTCTCTACAGTTAACAATGATTCGGTCATTTTACTTCTAGAATAAGAAGCGAATTGGGCAATGTAACAGGACACTTGCAAGATGTACAGCGCTTGCTTAACCACTCAACAAGCTCCATTTCCACTGATGGTCTCACTTACCGTCTTGCATAGATAAAAAGGCCTAATTTCGGTTCAAATAAACCACCAAATTCATCATAAAATCCCTAAGCCTGATCACCACGACTGCTTTTACACCACGAAAACAAACTCTCTCATAAAAACCTTCACAAAGTATTTTAAAGGTCGCTTATCAGGAAAACAAGCTGTTGTTGGGATTAGAGACATAGAGAGACCGTGACAATCATGGGGCAGGGATCATTCAAACTGGTTGACCTTAGTGAATGACCTAAAAAAGAAAGAATTGCATATTGCAAGCTGATATTTTCGATTTGAAGAAAACCATCTGGTATAATCCGGTAACAGATTTTATAATGCGTAGGGACAAAGTACGCCAAGCAAACTACCATTTGAAAAACAATACCGTGCCACAACAGCCCTGCTCACCCGAAATGTTTTGCCAACATTTGCAATCACCACAGCATAAACTTCACCCGTGGTAAATTTCGACTTATCAAGTATAAAAATCATTTTGCATAACTAAATTTTTCATTGAAAGAAATTGATAATTCACATCTGGTTAAAAAAGAATTGGAAATGATTGAAATATTTTGAAATAAAAGTCAACTTAAAATTGCAGCCTCGTCAAATCTAACCTTTACTCTTCAGCAATTCTGAGAATTATACCATATTCTTGTTGATTGAGTCCTTTCCATCATAAAGAATAAAATTTCCAGAATCGTTATCTGAAATCTAACCTAACTTCATTAGACTAAAGTTTCATCATAATGTCCTAAAGTCAAGTATTTCATGAAATACATTTATATTCCAATCGCCAGCTTTTGTACTTTCATTTGAGATTGCAACTCTTGGCTTGTTCATTAACTAACTTTCTAACTGTTTCAGTTTCTATATATTTAACTTTATGGTCGTTTATGTTTGGGGAAGGCTGTATGGAATGAAGCGAAGCTCTAGCAAGTTGTGATGCCTCAGCCGTTGGGAGCCAGGGGTGTTCAGCCCTCTTGTTATATTTGGAGAGATTTCGAAGAAGGGTGGCTCTACCCCCTTCCTAACTTGTTAGGACAGCACCCCTGTTAGCAAGAGAATGAAAGGCAATGCTAAGAAGTGGGAGAGGCGAGGTCAGTTTTGTCAGTTCAAGCTTTGAAAGAACGACTGATTATAATAAGAATCTGGGCAGCAAAACACAGCACTAATCAACGATTTCATGCGGACTGAAGATGAATATTGTGGCAATGCTGAAAGTCTCGATAAACTCCATCTGGCTAATCACTTCATTACTCTTGAGGCGTAAATTCATTTCTCAGGAGGGGTTGGCCAAATCTCAAAAGACAAGCAATTTTTCGACAGAAGTCAAAATTTACTTACGAAAACGGCAAAAACCTAGGTTTTAACTGACAATTAAGCAAAATTTGGGAGCCCCCCCCCCCAACACACCCCTCAATTTACCCCTATGCTTTGCCCTATGACATTTTCCTAATAAGTACGGGGAGTTTTTTCATTGAATTGTCAATTTTACTATTTTTTACCATTTAAAATTAATATTTCTTTAATTATTGCAATCGAGTTAATTGTTGGTTATTTTCAAAGAAAAAGAGGACAGAGATTCACCTCTCGTTGGGCAATATTCCCCCTATTAATTTATAGTATAATTGGCGGATTATTATCTAACCACTCTCAGAAATTGATTCATTAGATCAAATAACGACTTGTTCTTGCAATAGGATAAAATTTGTTTGATATCAATAAGATTTTCCTCGAAAAAATGAACAGTTTTCATGATCGGTCAAAAGAATTCACATCTACAGAAAATGATAAGTCAATTATCATTTATGATAATTCTCTCTGAAAATATGTATAGACAGTGATAACTAACATGTCAGATATGGTGGCACAAGAAGTGCCTTTGCAATCTATAAGATTATATTTTGGGTGATCATAAAGACCAACAACAAGCATAAGTATTTGTTGTTAATATGATATTTTGAGTCTTAATGTCACGTCTTGTGTTTCTGCTCTGGTCCTTGTCTCCTATCGCTTTTGAGCACATGCCTGGCTGCTGGACTGAATTTCAGCAAGTTTTGAAGCTAGGCTTGAAATAACGGGAGCTGATGATGACAAAGACCCTTCGTTGTCCATGAGGTCAGCAAAGCCCTAAGAAAAAAGTACATGTTAGAGCAAGGCCTGTGGAATGGACCACAGACAAGTACCTTAGAGTGAGGCAATGGGAATTAAGGCTCCTGCATGCCTTAGATGGGAAAGTTGAACAGTAGCTGGCATGCATTTTTAATAAAAGGGAAATAAAAAAGCTTTAAAACTGCGGGTTTAAAATATATTCTATTAGAAGCATGACTATATAGATTTCTGCACATTCTCTCTTCTGATTTTTCGAATTTGACAAAGATTATGCAAGAATCTAAACGTTAAGTAGGCAAAACAACATAAATTCTTATGACAAGATTTACTGTTTCTTTGATAATTGAATATATCAAATGATATTAACATAAATATGGCAATGTATAGATATTCATAGCGCGCTTCCAATGAACTCTCTGACGGAATTCAACGGATCAGCTGAAGGTACTCCACTACCCGAAGAGTCAATGCACTAAGGCGGCTTAAAAATTAGAACGAGGGCAGTGAAAATAATCAAAGAGCATTATCATTCAAAATATGAAAAATTACTGAAAATCTCGGCACAAATTATTCGATGTGCTTGTAATGGTGCTACAAGACAGCAATTGTATTTTTTCATAATGAATTAATTGAATCTATTGGTTTTCTATAGAAAATTGCTTCTATGCAGCCTTAAAAAAATGAAAACTGATGCCACAGAAAATGTTTAGAAACCAATTACTTTTGATCCTTGATAATAAGTATTAATTGAATTAATTAATTGGATTTTCCTACCTATATCTTCATTTATTGAATTCAAATATAATTTATAAGTTTAACTTTTGCTAAGATCATTTTCTTACCCCATTTTTTAACCCCCAACACAATTCAACTGTAGTTTTATGCCTTGGTTTTTGTCAAATTCCTTAAATTTGACAAAGAAATGTGGCCATTTTTAATTCAGTAATTACCTTGCCAAAATCACGCAGAATCTGCATTTTGCTATCGTTTTCTGCAATGCCCATTCTAGCCTCGATCTCTTCACTAGATGACGTCACATTTGCAACATATTTGGCAAGCTTATGCCCCTTCGAATGTAAAATGTTGGCATCTAGCTGTTTCTTCCATGTGCTGAATGAAAGACTGTCTTGGTTCTTCAACTGTGACCGCACATTCCTTTCCCATTTGTTCATCTCTGAATAGACATCGGAAGATAAGTTACAAATTTATACTCTAAATCGCGCTGAACATAAACAAATGTGAAAACATGGGCTATAATCTGAAGATTCTTAAATCGAAATAAAAGTATTTTCTTGACAAATGCTAGCATAAAATAACATTTGATTAGGCTATTGTCTATACTATAGAAATTCCTCTGGAAATTATTTTTCCACATGACATTGTTTTAAATGGCTCTCCCTTAAATTTCATACAATGCAAACTCAAAACTTGACATAGGTTTCTGCTTTTGTGCAGGGATTCGGGGGCGTAGCGTGCGGGGGGCTCTTAGTGCATCGGCACAAGTTGCTTCGCCTAACCCATACCAAAAACCTAACCTTTGATATGGCTAAATCGACTCAAGTTCAAGCAACTTAAAGTTCTGGGTAGGGAATGGACGAGAAAAGTTCACTTTTTCCCCACCAGAGAGCCGATGCACCTGTCCTACCTTAGATACCTAAGATATGAAATGGGAAGGGAAACTAGACTGAATTAAGGGTCTAGTCTTTCCAAGCGAAAAATAACAAGAACTTTGAAATGAATCCCGTGACGTAAACAGGCCCTAGCCTAACACAATAGAATAAACAATGATTTGAAGAAACACAATACGCTTGATATCAAAAGGAGAGGGAGGAACGGGAGAAGAGAAAAGCATGAGAACAGCATACGAAGTAAGCAAGATAATCCCAATGCAATTAAATACATCCATCTGAGTTAAGGGAACAACACTTTCGCGCAGAAGCCCAAACTACAGAACTCCTTCTTCTCTATTATATCCAATGGCATCAAAGAAGCACATAAAGACTTGAATACCAAACTGAAGTATGACAATTGACACCCAAATGAGAATAATACAAATAAGCTAAAATAAGAACCCCTAGCGAAATCAAATTCTACAACATGCCTAGTGAATTAGCATTTCTGAAATAAGTGGGGCACGTTTCCCCTGTGCGCTTATACATCGTTTAGGCTGTATCAATGCCCAGGGATTCACTTGAGCTGAAACAAGGCAACCAGTGCTACTGCCGGGAGGCGTTTTAAGCAAAGAGATTGAATTGTTACTAATTAAACTTTTCTGAAAACAAACCTTTTCGTGCCTTGTTAACATAGAACATCGCATCACCCAACTGTTCCTTGTTGCAGCCATAGTAGAGACCTGAAATTTATTATTATTTTAAAAAAAACTGTTAAAGAACGATCACAACCTAATTTTGACAAATTCACAGACAACTCTATATAAAAACATGAAGATCTCCATAACGATGTAAAAGCAAGGATTTTTTCCAACGAAGAGACTGATCTTGGCAATCCAAAATATACCTTGCTTGAAATCCAAAAATTTAAGAAAGGCGACAAAATCTTTTTCATTTACCTTTTAAAGATATGTCTCAGAACAAAGAAGTGCGAATTTGATAATTGTAAGCAAGTTCAAGATCAGAAAGTCAACGCAATTTATAAAAATTGACGGGGTGAAGTTAAACCTAAAATTTAGCGAACTGTGATTTCCAGTTATTTAAACAACTTTCCCCAACCCTTAAATACAAAGAAACGGGTAAAGCTATACACCATGTTATTAAGGACAGCACAGCAACAACTAAATTAATCTTTGAATCACAACAAAATATTGCAAAATTTGATTTTGAAGGCTGGTCCCATAGTCAATCTACTGAAAAGTGCTCTTTCTGTTGAAAATCAAAACTAGCATGTATAGTGATTCGCTTTTGGCATTTCTTTTAAAAACATCTCAACATTCCAGCACTTTCGGTATTGACTTCATGCAAGAATTGCACTTTTTTTAGAGACTATGCAGACACATAAATACTTACACTGAGATTTAAGCGCCACAGCAATACGGTTGATCCTGTTCCGTTTTGATTTAACAAATTCTTTGAATCGTTGATTTTGTCTTTTCTGAGAACTGACAAGTGCAGTCATGCCATCCGAAATGCCCTTGAGTATGTCCATGTGCTTAGAAAATTGCAAGCATGGTTCATCTTCATTATTTGCTGAAAAATATAATAATATTCTTGTTCTTCGGATAATTGACATTCTTTTTTTTAAAAATAACTACTAAATGATTGATTTGGGTAATAATAAGTGCTAACACTTTGGATACAAAAAGGGGCCAACTTGAGCTAAGATTTTGTAAGTTACTGCTTAAATCTAGGTGTCAACTTTTCGCTAGTGGTTGCAGAAGCAAATATTCTTGTCATTATTATAGGTAACTGTCACATAAAATTCGTTTTTCAAACAATCCCCAGAAATATAAAACAAACAGTTGGATAATTACCAACATGTGCATATGAATAAAATGTTGGACAAAATTTCGTGGAACATATTACTTATGCCGTTACATCCCTTAGGAATAGATTGATAGTCCTTTTACCCTTATCTTATAGTAAATCAACATTGTTCAAAGGGAAAAGCAGAATAGCTGAGTCGCCCATTCAAAAATGACGTTAGTGTTCCAAGACTTTTGGCTAAAATTCTACAAAAACATTCTCATGACTTTGAAAAATGGTGCATTTTACTTGCTTTTTGGAACAATCGGTTGGCAGCCAGTCATATAGTCACTGGTACCTCTAAATAAGCATTTGTTATCTAATAACTTTCTGACAAAATAAAAAATCTACAGAAAGCCATACCTGCAACGGATTCTCTCTTCTTATAGACTTGAACAACACCCTTCGGTTTTTCGATTTTCGCCTTTGCCATAGGGTCATCATTTGCAGCTTTCATCGATGGCGGATCCCAATCAAAAAGTCGAAGCGTTGCATCGTCTCTCAAAGTGAACCTTGGCAGCTGCTCGTAAGCCAATTTCTTGTAGTAATGCTCCTCTTCTGACCAAATGACATCACGTGCTGAAGCCTTCTCGCAGGATTCACTATCGCCATCTGTGCATGCAGCTTTTGCCTCTTCGACTGCTACTTCAACATTGTCCTTCTCGTTCTCAATTAGTCCAAACTTTGATTTTAGGCCACCAATAGCTCCCTTTAGTGCTTTATACCGGGGTATAGTTTGTCAGAAATTGCCTGAGCAATCTGCTTGGCAAAACTTACATCCAGACATCCTTTCGTGTCAAATTCTACTTTCTTTGTTTTGAAGAATGTTGCGTTTATATTCAATCCAACACAGGCCTTGGCAGCTTCGTCTAACCCAGATTCAAAGCACATCGAATGGATCTGAACAATGTTCTCAATGGCTGTAGAAGCAGCAGCTTTAGCAGCATCGAGACCAGCCTTCAGTTTTTCCTTGGCTTCATTCAGTACCGATTTAGCCGTATCTAAAAGCTTCCTAGACTTGTCAAAGAACTTTTTACCAATGTTAAACAGTTTTTTCAATCCTTCCAGAATCTTCAGAAGAGCCTGAAAGAAAAAAAATGATTCTACAAACTTTTGTTACATCTCATTGTTTACATATTGATCTTAAATAAAGCAAATTGCTGCAAATACAGAAAGGGCGCCCCTGAAGTGGATTTCCTTGAACAGAACGGTATCTCATTGTCAACCTTTCTATCTCAGAAATCTTTCTCAAAATCTTGCAAAAGAAACATTTATTTCATGCAAAAAAGGTCCATTGAAGCGAAGGTGCGACTTTTTCTAAAAACATTAGGTCTAATACGCTGAGTCAGATCCCATGATGTTTCCTCGTTGGGCGCCAAATAACTTTAACCGCAGTGAACACAAGAAGAACAAAGGATCCCCAAGATTGGACATTTCCTTCTATAAATGTACCTTAATACCATTAAAGGTATCTGAAAAATGCACAAATCATAAAAGGATTAGAAAAGCTTCATAATACATACCTCCAATGCAACTTGCTTGCCCTTGGCTTTCAACAAGGAAAATCCCTTCTTTCCTTTACATTTCGCTATACATTCATAATTTGGTGCCTTGAATTTGCAATCGTTCCAAACTGGACAACCAACGTAACCACCGCCAACCTCTAAACATTTTGGATCCCAATCCGGGCCTCCGATACATTCTGATGAGAAAAAAGAAAAAGCAACTCAATGGATTAAGCATAAATCTATGTTATAAGAGTTATCCAAAAATCAGTATTTGTCGTGGTTAATTTAGACGCTTCTACCTCACTTCGTGACAAGAGTCTCTCTGATTTCATATTTGCTTGAGTTGGAAAATGGCTTATGGTGAGATTTCACATTCAAAATTAAATTCTATCACTATCTTACAGTGAAGGAAAACCCTGAGGTAATTTCCATGCACCTTATAATGAAAAAGGGCAGCCAGTCATATAAGTTTGGGAATATATCTTACAAGCATGAGAATATTATCAATAAGGTAATTTTAAAATATATCTCACAATTATTCTAGCTTACTTTTTCCCCTTATCATTCAATTATTCAAGTGCCTTAAAAGCATTGGTCTTGTTCATACTTGGGCAAGAAATAAATGAATAAAAGTTGAATGAAATATAGAAATATACCCGTGGAGCATTGATCAATACACTTCTCATTAAGTATACGTTTTGCTTCGCTTATTCCATCTCCTTTCTTTCTTAACTTTCCTTTGAAATCATCGATTTCTTTGTCCATTTTTGACACGCCCTCTTTAGAGTCCAAGTAGAGGTTGCCAATGCCAGCTACTTTTTCGTTTGCCTCGTTCATTGTTTCAGTTGCTGCCTTTCCAGCCTCTGTCAGATCCTCTTTAACAGCTTTCTGTATCACATCTGGACCAGTTTTTATACACGCAGAAACCTAAGGCATAACAATGAGATTTTAGAGGTCTGCAGTTGTTTTTGATTGATAGGCAACCCTTTGTCGTCAAGCAATTTTAATTGGAGTAGCGTTGCCTCCCAGTAATTATTAATATCTTTAGGTTTTTATTTTATTAAAGATGAAAACAGCTTCTTGTAAGTTGAAGTGTTTATCCCGTTTAGATATTCTTGATCACTAATGTATTATTTTGCCTTTATTAGTATTATTTATCTAAATATCTAAAAATAATATATGAAATATCATGTTGACTATTGCTTGAGATTTTGAAAAGTTTTCCTTAATTATCTCTTATCTACATTGATTACCAACAGAATGAGCAAAGCTGATAAGAGATTGTGAATAGAGATCGAATTTAATGACATCATAAAAATATATCTTCAATGTTTTTTAATCTCGACTGTATAACCTGCAGGAGCATAATGAAATACCTATATGCAAAACTAGTTAGCAGTGTCATGAATAGCCATATATATGGTCACGTGAGCTTTTTCCTTATCCAATCAGTCACTGTAATTTGGTAGATATTCTAAATTTTATCAGCTAATGCCGAATAACAGTAATCTTATCTCAACCAGATTCTGAAAAGTTGAACTATCGTATAACTATCGTATAGTTATATGTATAATGGTAGTAAAGTAGTAAATATGTATATATTTCCAACATGGATTAAGATGACGTCACAGACGGTATTTTATTGCCTTTCAAAACTAGTAAACATGCTTACATGGAATGATGCTGATTTGATGTCCGCGTATTTGCTCTTGATCTTCAAATCAGCCTGTACGACATCAAAGAGATTTCCAGAAATAGCAAATTCAAATCCGTTATCAGAAACATCAATACTCGCTCCAGCAGAGATTCCCAACACTGTTATAAAAGCTTTGATTTTTATTTTCACTGCAGATGCAGCAATTGATGCTTGAAGCATCGGACCTTTGTCTGCTTCGTTCTTTGACTTTTGCAGTGCAATGAGTCCACCACCAATCTTGATTGGCGACATTTCCACAAGAATAGAGAATTTTACTGGGTTGTATGCTATGCTGCAGTCAACGTAGACTTCAAATCCCAAAATTCGTATCTTTCCTTGGAATTTAAAACCGTTTTCAATCTTTGTTTTAAGTTGCTTGAGTTCTTTTCCTGAAAAAAGGCAGATAACCTGATTATGATTTTGTCGATAACTTACTGCTGAATGCCAGAGGAAAAGGGGTTCAGAAAATTCGGTTTTTAGTTTAATGCATTGAATGCATATTCGGCATCAAGTAGCTTGCCACCTCATTCGATGTGACTTGGAGGTTCTTATAGGAATACTGGGGCAAATGGTAATTATCCTCCAACAGGACAGTCTCAAAATAGCTGCCTTAACTTTTATAGAGCTGGTCAAAAGTTCATTAGGTATGGTTAGCTTGCTTACATTAAGTTCAGCCTCAGCCTACAACTGCCAAAATGTTTTCTTTGTCATTTTGTATCTTTCAAAAGAAAAATAAATTATAAATAAAAAAAGTGGATGAAACAAAATATACCTTTTGGTGAAAGTGTGAATGAAACGATCACTCCGTCCGGAAAGCCGGTGTCCATCAATGCTTTTGGAAGCTGAATGTCCAAACCAAATGCTTCGACTATGGCACTTAGCGTAAACTTACTCACTTGGGCGTAGAAATAGTTGTTGGCCGGGTTCACGCCGTCGATTCCAACTGCTGCTTTTGATGTTATCTGATTGGAAGCTGCTCTTTTTGTTTCTTCTTTCTTAGGGAGGTAACCAAGTCGGAGTTCCCCTTCAAAAGCTTTAGAGTGAAGAAAGAGAATTCTATCAAATGAACCTGTTGCCGTACAGTCAACGTTTTTATTAAGGCACTGGCGGGGTATATAATGTTTTAACAATTGTTAACGATGCATTTCACTTGAGACTGAACCAAAAACTAAAGTTCAAAGAAGCACATGAGTTCTTATTTTCCAAGTAAGTATTTGGCATATAAAAATTTGAAATTAGCACAAATAAGTGGATACTTAACATGCTAAAGTACTGGTCAACTTCAGAGAAATAATCACCAAAAGTAAGCAAAAAATTTGCATCCAGTGGTGGATCGAAAGTACAATCAGAGGAAAGATGACGTGTTCGATAGGTTTCTTGCTCAGTTTATCGGGTTTTTGCCATAATTACGTCAAAGGTATGGTAAAAAAATCGGCGATTAGAATGTTTGTGTTAAATTTTTGCTGAAATTTCTTGTCTGGGTGCATGCTTTGTCTGGGTGCATGCTATGTCTGGGTGCATGCTATGTCTGGGTGCATGCATTATCTTACTTCTGCGTGGACGTTGAAATATTTGTCACAATACAGAAACAAGGTATGAAATTTTTAGGGACGATTGAAATTCGTAATAATCATAGATCAACGAACCAAAATCTGTCACTGCGACGCCTGGTAAAATGCTAATACTAGCTGCGAGATTCCCAAATGACAAGAACTTGATGCCAAAAGCTTGGTCCCAGATGCCAGTCATTTTTGCTGACAATTGCAAAGAGCCAGTTCCCCCAATACCAACGGTGCCTAAAAATAAAGTATTAAACAATTATCAGTTTTTAAATCGTATTGAAGAATGTGTTGTAATTGCTATCATTAACCGTCAGATTTCAAATTTTTAGAAAATAGGCTTGTTTTGGTGTTTCATATCGTATTTTTTGTTTGCTCTTAACTCATATCTAGTGTCATTTTGGTGATGGCTCATTTTGGCCTTTATTAGGAAAAAATATGATAAGAAGAATTTATGTGAAAATCGTTGAGAAAATGTAGACATGATGGCACTAGACTAGACTAAATTTACCTTGTTTGATTCAGAATCTATATATTTTGATCTGTTTAACATTAAAACTATAACCAAAGGCTGATAGTCTAAGAATATCGTTGTTAAAGTTTCGGAACAGACTCTGCACGTGACTAGCTAATGAAAATAAGTTGCAAGAATCAGAATCTACAAATTTGATGGCTATAACACTTCATTAAAAGATTTAAAAAAGGTTAGAGATATAAAGATGAGTTATCCAATGTCGTTTTTAGTCTTAAAGCACGAATCATAAATCTTTGTGTGTATTTTTTAGAAAAGAAATTCAAAGGGAAGATGTTTTCATTACTTGTCCTGCGAGCAAATGAGAAACATGGCTAGCTACTGGTCTTAAAGTGGAAGAATTAACAAAATATTTTTTAAGGTGAATAAGATAGTTAGAGGAGCAAGAGGGTCTAGACAAGTAAGCAAGAAATTTTTATTGGGTTAACAGATGTGCTCATTTTTTCTTCTACGTATGAATTACTAGGAAAATCTAACCAGCTTCAATATAAAAAACTCCCATGTAAAAAATTTGCTGAGGTACAAATCGGCTTTAGACTTGCTAATCAAATGCAATTATGTTAAAACATTCTGGCATACATTTTCACCTAAATTGAAAAATTTAACTTTCAATTACCTTCCAACTCCAATTTTGGTTCTAGAATGTTGACATTTACTTGGAAATAAACTTTGGTTTCCTTTCCAATTTTCAACACAAGTTCAACTTTTGGAATTTGGACGTTCTTTCCAATGCTCCATTTTCCTTCGTAAATACCCCGTAGTTCCACCCCGTCAAGCGTTATCTTCCCTTCAATTATCAAACTTCTTTCTTTCTTTTCAGCACTGGTGACGTTTTTGCTGACTTCACACAACTGATCCCCTTTGCAGTCAGTTGGAATCTTAGCCACAGCTCTGAAGATTATTCCTAAAATATGAATTCATCAATGTTTTCATGCCTCAAAATAAAAGGTTGAAACGTTTGGCAGCCACGAGTACGGGGGTTAGGGCTTAAATCTTCTCTTAAGTCTTCTTTTATGCTATCCCTGGCAAACGACAATACCAAAACAACTAGTTTTAAAGAATGAGGGACAAATGTCAGCTGATGAGACAGGCAATGCTGATTCGAATGATACCAGATTATGTGGGAGCCATAAATGAGCTTTAAGGAAGAACAGAATGCTTGGTACAAAAAGTACTCATTAATCATGTGAAGAAACGAACATTTTCTGGCATCAGAATAAGATTATTGCATTAAGAGCAAATGTGACAACGACTCTGTATTATCACATTGCTTCTATTTATCGTATCTTCTAGAAATTGACCCATCTTGCACATCTGTCAGACTTTCTGTGGTTTCTGTTTTCTCGTTACCTAAGCACATCAAAAGCGATTGGACTAGGTAAGCTATTACCTTTTTTGATGCCAATTTCTTTCATGCTTGGATTCTCAAACTTCAAATCTTTGCTTTTCGCCGTTGCGTCTGTTGTGCTCATTGTCAACACTACAAAGATTATTTCATGTCACACACAGTTTTAAGAAATGTAAATGAATGTAAATAAAATCTACAATTTTTTCATTGCCAATGACACAAATGATTAAGAATACCAAGTGACCTCTTTAGGGTTACAAAAATGCAATTTTTTTATTGTGATATGATCATTGTTAAAAGAATCCGTCTTTTCGATGCTTTCATGATATTCATTTTGGCTAACATTATTTCTACATATCGTCTTTATATATATTATATATTTTATTTTTATTCAAAATCATGGATTGCTTAGAGCCCTCTTGGCTTCAACACGGTTTCAATATAATAAAACCTTCTTACCAACATTGAGCTCCGTTAACCAAGTAATCCCTGCAAGTTTCTTGTTGAAAAGTTTTTCTACTATTTCGTCAAGCCTTATTTTTTCAATGGAAATCCCCATCGCCATCACCGGAGAAGCGCCATCTTCGTACATAATTCCTTCGACTTTCAAACCGTCCCATCCAAAAAGAATTGGAGTTGCTTTAAAGCTAAAGAAGATCGATGACAAAAGTGAAACAAAACATCAGAAACATCGATTGTCACTGAGATTTGTAACAGAAAAGCAACTCTGGGGATAGTTACAAGGAGTATTCGGGTGTAACACCCCTCAATCAGGGAATGACTATAAAGCAAATGAAAATTTTGACAACAACTTACCCTCTCTGGCTACAGTTTTTCCGAATGATATTTTGAAAATTTGGCATATTTATAATTCCATGACCTTGATTTTGTCCCAACATATCTGTTTGTTATATATCTGTTTTCTTATTTTAAAGCCTGCCCCCCTCAGGTATGGTTCTTGCTCGAGTTTGCCCCCCCCCCTAGCCGACACCTACAGCTACGTGGTTGCACAGTGATAGAGCCTGACGATTTATCCACAAACAAAACTGACAACATTTCTTCGTTGGTAAAGGCTTACTAACAAACCTATTTCGATGTAAGGAGAAATCTGAGCTGCAGATAGCACAAAAAAGGGGAAACATAACATCATTTTTGTCCACAGGGTGCAAACATCGGATAATGACCAAAATTGAGTACAAATTTATATCCAGATATCAAGAAATTTTTATGTACATGTGCATTGTAAGCCTTAATTACCTTGATGCTTTTATCTCTGCCGTTTTTGATTAAAATTTCCATGATGATAGCATTATCGAAAGTAATATAAGAGGAAGTTTTGGTTGGTCCTTGTTTTGAACCAATCAGCGTAAAGTAATTCGAGCGCATTTTCAACTGCTTTTAAATGGCATTACTATATGTCTCTTAGGAATTTAATTATATTTTTACACCTGTATATAAAGTTAATGATGTGCAGGTTGACATGAATGTTAAAGATAATGATCAAAAGAAATAATTTTTTATACGGCAGAGGGGATAGTAAATAGAATAATAGAATACGATGGCTATAATATCTTATCCAAGATCCAGTCAAAAGTAACTGCAACACTGAAGAAGAAGTCAAATACCCACCTTATGAAAAATGTGTCACCAAATTTCGCCTTTAGTTTGACGTCACACATTCCAAAGTCTAGATAACTGAGTTTTTTCATTGTTTCCTCGCTAAGATATTTGACACCAAGTGCTCTGATAAGCTGTCCAGTTGAAATAGAACTAATTGAGCCGTCAAATTCATACGTTCCTCCTTTCTTTGAGAGTTTGGTAACTAGCATCGTTTCCCCAAACAAAGTCTGGGAAGAACTGAAAGAAAATTCGTAAGGCTTATCCTCGCCCTTGTGACTGACTTTCAGAGAAATATTGTACAGCGACAATATCTTGCCAAGTTTAAAAGGACCGTCCATTGAAATATCTATAGCAAAGGCCAATGTCTTGTAGTCAAATGAGAAATCATTGATTACCACAATAGGGGGGCCATCGCCTTTTAACCATTTTGGGATATATTCTTTCAGTTTTGGTGCGAGTCCTTTAAGAATTTGAAGCAAATCTGACTTCCATTCGTCTGGGAATTTGAATTTCACTCCATCTTTGTTGATTGTGGCTTTAACAAATAACGAAGCTGGAAAGCTGTCTGTATTCAGGTCTGGTGCCAGTTTTTTGAACATCTCTTTAACAGGCAGATCAAGATGGAGCTTAGTGCCTTTCTCTATGGTCTTTTCTCCTTTGATAACACCTGAAATAGCCTTGTTGAATTCTTCATTCTTGATGATAACAAAGTCGTCATTTGAAATGGCAAAGGCAAAATTAAGTACAAGCTCTTTGAGAAGTGGAATCTTGGTCAGATCTTTTCCTGTTAATTCAGTTAGCAGTTTGGTTGGTGAAAATAGGTTCATTTTGGCCATCACTGCCACTTTCACATCATCATCTTCTGGTTTCTGGATAATGATAAAGAAGGAGGCACTCTTGAATGCTGCAGAATCGGGCTCTCCACTAGCGACAATTTCAAAAAAACCTTTTGTGTCGTACACCCCTGATACGGATGGTTTCTTGATCGTCAAACCCATCACTTTTGAAGATACTTGCTCATCAGAATCTGGAGGCGAGGCTGCTTTTTTAGAGAACATCCCAGTAAGACTTGGAACCTTCAGGTCATCTGTTTTGAATGAAAAGCTGATGGATGTCTCCTTCTCCTTTTTCTTTGCTGTTATTGGTACTTTCTTCTCTGCAATTGTCACAGATGCACTAATGTCTAAATCAAGAAGCTCCCAGTCAACAACGCCAGATTTATAATTCAGTTTCATTTTTAATGACACACCCTCCATGGAGAGTTTTCCAGGAATGAGATCAAGCTTTTCACGAGAAGAGGTCTTGAACTCGATCGTGCTTTTACATTTGTCGATCTGCAGTGCTTCAAGGTCGAACTTATCCGGCAAGATGAATGTATTTGACTTCTCTCCAAGCTTGTTGTTTGGTAAAAAGTGATTCAAAATTCCAGCCAATGGCAGCTTTCCTCCGCATGAGTCTGGAGATGGCGAGAGCTTAAATTTGCATTCTCCATCAATAGTGAGTTTGACTTTGCATCCTGCAATCTCAAATTCAACTCCATTTTCTTTTCCATTGATGAGCACGTTAAGATTCGGCAATGATGCTGGGAATATTATAAACATTCATTAGGCATCTTTAGAGAGAACGAGAATGTCATTTTTTATAAGAAATTTTTGTGATTTATAAAAACTGCAATTCTATAACGATAGTGGTTACATGTATAATTACATGATCGTCAAATGTCTTCTCTAACCCAATTTATCTTGCACGTAGAAGCCTTGGAAGAATGAAATTATTGGGAATCCATTGTTTATGAACAATAAGGACAGAAAGAGATTGTTCATGGGAAACAAAGGATCTAATCATTGTTTTTTGCGAGGGGGGGGGGGAGCACGAGTCTTCATAAGAACAATAGTTGTTACGGCCCTACTACCTAAGTAAAGAATTATAAACTTAAAGAATTATATGTCATTCAAGCTTTTTGTTATATCTCGGTTGAGTTTGGCGTAGTTCAGGATCATGCATTATGTTAAAAAGAATCGGCTCAGTCTCCCCATCTTGTCTCAAAATACAAAATAGAGACACATAAAACATTTAATATAAATTATCATTTATATTAAAAAGGTCTAAGTATAGACAGTGCAAGAAGAAATAACGTTACACATAAGAGAGCATGTTACATTTTTTTGTCGCTCGAGTTTCTTCTATATAACCTCCAAAATTCTCGAGAGCATTATTTTCACAGCAGCTTACCTCTCTTTGCACTATCATCCTGTGTGATGCCGTTCCTGCGATGCAGCATGTATTGGTTGCTGTATGCATTGTGATGCCATTTTCTTGCATTTGAATGTACTGCTGCAAGCAGCACTACCAAGAACAGGTAGTATGTCAAAGACATAATCCCTTGGAAATATCGTTGATATTGTCTTTTTACCTTAGGGGAATAAATCAAACGCCATTTAGCACTGCAGTTTTCTACACAATCCCCACTCCAGGTTTTACAACTTTCTACCTTAAGAATAGATCCTGAGCAAAGCGCTTTTAATTATTCATTCTTCATCTGTAAACAAACTTTCTCAATGAAAATATATTAATAAAAACGTACGTTTTGTAAAAAAATTTCATAAATATCCTTAGCGTTTCGCAATCTTTTCCTTTCTAGAATCAAGGGTGTATGTTTCAAATATATACGATTATAGCATCAGGGGAGAAGCGCAATTGGATAAAAGGCTTGATGATAAAAATAGGGACCATCACGAGGTGGAAAGAGCTAGCTGTTCCTTGATATATATTTTTGAGAACAACCTTCCTGTTTTGAGACCTAGTATTTGTCGACATAGCCAATATTAATCAGGACAAATCAAGCAGTTAGAAATGTTTCGACTTACCGTTAATAAAGCGACAAAAACAGTTGTATTTCAAAGCAAAACGTTTCGATTGAATCCCCTTTCAATTTGACTTATTTAAAACCCGGTTAGGTTAAGTATGAGCACAAATGGCCCAAGAAAGTGTCCTTGTGATATGTCGCACGGAGCAATTTCACGAGATTCATAATTTGAGCATGAAAAAAATTATAATAGGTAGGAAAAAGATTTCAAGAAAAATTTTTTAAATCTAAAATATTTAAAAAGGAGTGTAGATAGCGAAATATGTTGCTTCATCTCATAGCATGAGGTGACATTCACAAATTTTGTTCACTGATTCTTCACGTCAAGGATCACTAAACGGACCCTAATTATTTGTGTAAACAAACCTCTTCATCTACTTTACAAAAATGTCGTGGAAATCGCAATGCCTAATTTGAATCACCTTTGTACTTTCTCTGTGACATTTTACGTAACGTATTTTTGAATGTGAAAAAACACACGACTCCCCGAGATAAAAACATGCGAGAGAAATTCCTAAGATTGGAGGCAAGAGAACCTTTTTTTCCTTCGTTTATAGTGTACTTGAAGACATAGGCCATTTTACTAATCAGAAAAATACCTTTAAGGCTAAATGTTTGATAGAAAAAATCTGGAGATTAATATCATTTCCATATTATAAATGACATATTTGGATCTCAAAACAATTAAGGAAATGTTGATATCAAGCGGTAGGAGCAAAGTGTAGGCCAAATTGCAGAAAGATTAAATAAGACCAAGTACAAAGGCTGCGAAAAAATAAAAATAGAGTATTTTAAGAGTAATAAAAATGTATATGACAATCATTTTAAATGTCTACGATTTTGAGCATCATTATTGTGAGGAAACAAGACAGTTTTTGAATAGGCTATAAAAAGATTATAGACAGTTTTTCAATAGGCCGAAATATTTCTGTGTTTAGTTTTCGTTCTATGGAAAATGGCAAATCGTACAGATAATATTTTACGCAATTTGCATTTACGTAATGAATCGTCTATTTATTTTGACAGTTATCATGAGTTAAAGTAATACAAAAACCCATTAAATCTTTTTTCAAATATCACTGACTTTCTTCCTTCAAATATGGAAAACGTATCTTTGATATTCTTTGACCGTTGTTCAGCTTGTTTTTAGAAGCCATTTTTCCATTGTAAATATTCTTTCCATTCTAAGTAATTTATCAAGAATAGAGTATAATAAGACTACTTTTCCAATGTATTGTAAAGTGCTCGATGCCACACAGAGAAGGTTGTACACGATTTGTTGTGTAGAACAGGACGTTTTTAAGATGCAACTCTGTATCTCACGCTTAATGCGATCACCAGGCAAGAATTATACGTTAAAGAAATTTTAAGCGTGCACCAAGGCTGTTTGATAATCGCATTAAGCGTGAAACCCTAGGCTGAAACTTACAACCATGTTTTCCTGCATACTATAACGTGCAACATATAATACATCATAATTCATAATTCATACAATTACTTTTTGAACTCTTAAAATGGAAACTTACCGTTTCTGTTTTCGGATTTCTCACATGAGTTTCTAATGGGCTGCAATATTGGGAATCACGGTAACACACTTGGCTAATCAATAAATAGTCTATCGATCGTGTTTTAAGTAACAGTCATGATCAGAGCTGATCTTATTGTGTCTCAAAGATTTTGTTAGCAAACAACCAGGTTCACCTAGACATCGAGACAGGTCTTTATCGGGAAAATATTCGTAAGATCTGCATAGCAATATAAGATCACGAACTTTTCTATACACAGTTAAATGTGCCGTTTAATGAGAAGCTCGGAACTGATTTTGCATGCTATCACGCTTGTGGTATAACACAAAATCTTTAAGCATAATAATTTTGCATGAATTTGACTTTCAAGGGGAAAAATCTACTAATAAAAAAAACAGCATGGAGAAAATAATAAAGGAAATTGATACACTGAAATCTATATGCTTAAATTTTATGCTTACCTCTTTTATGTGATCAACGAACTGGGAATAGATAAAAATATCATGGATGCCATTGGTCTTAATAATAAATATCTAACCTGTCGTGCTGGCAGCTTTTGTAGATTTTTACAGGTTAAATAATACTTGAGTTTAAGGTCAAGTAAGTAAGATAACATTGGTTGAATTATATGAAATGCATAAACATATTTTTAAAAATAGTCTTTTTAACGCACATTTTCCTAAAAAAACTGTTTCTTTTACATATAAAACTTTTAAAAGGGCAACTATTAAAGGTCTGAGAAGATGATCAGGTTAGTTTTTTATACAGCCGATAATTGACTTGAAGCAGGTACAATATTCGCCTCGACACCTCTTGAATACCGAGGTGTTTTTATCAACATCACTCTCTTCCCTTGTGTTAAGAAATGAGAGTTTTGCATTTTTTCTGGCTACCTGAAAATTGATAAGATACCAAAGCATCATCCCTGCTTATTTTGTCGTGTTTTATTGCTAGGGAAACGAGTCTAAATTCCTATCGTTTATCCATATGTTTGAGCCAATGAGAAAAGTGTACAATACGCATTAGGGCGAAGGCTTTTCTTTGCGCTCACAGTATTTAGCGACAACAGTTTCCAAATGTTTCATTCTTATTTTTTGCAAGTCGCAAGTATTTTCTAAATTTTCTTCGTCTTTTGAATCGAGACTGGCTACTTCCCTTAAGAGGTGCGAGGATGGCTCAGTTGTTAGAGGCGCTGGCTACAGACCCAAGGGTCCGTGGTTCGTGTCCCCGACATGACCAAACTTTCACCCAGAGTGGGCAGAGTCGCCAGCTCTCTGTAATTCCAGGCGTAGGAATCACAAGGTGTGGTCACATCGAGAGGAAGGACCAGGACACTGCTCGATAAGCATAGCTTCTCAGTGTCTTAAAACTACCTTCAGATGCTAGGTAGCAACAAATAAAAATACTTAAATCCCTTATTAAGAGCCACGAATGTTCCTACCACGATTTTAACTGCACATCTGAATATGATTAAACATGTTGAAAGTCAAAGTGTCCTTGAAGAAATGCCGGTTTATTTTCCAACATAAGTTACCCAATACTGAAATAATGCTAAAACAATTGAAATTGAAATGGGTCAAAAAAATCTCCTGATGTTGCTTTTATCTTAAAACTCGAGGATAGAAATTAGACTGTTTGAATATTGCGACAACTTCTTACCATAATTTAAAATAATTTCGCTATATTAGATATAAAACTTACAAAGACATTGAGTCATGGTAAATAGGCCTTCTCTTTAGATGGCAATTTGCTTTCGACGTGATCGATGTAGTTTCATGTGATTCATGTGATCAGTTGTTAACAATTTGCTATTCACGGAAGGTGCTTTGTAAATCAGTACAAGCTGTGTTCATGTGATCAGTCTCAGCCCTAAAAACAGCATTGCAGCTCGAAAGCCACGACTGAGCATATTCGTGTTTACCCACTCCTTTTATCATGACTCAATGCCTTTAATGCAGGGCTGATTTGCAAAGTTTCCGAATAAGGAATTGAATAAGGAGTTATATTTTTAAGGAAATTCTTTCTAGTTTGGTTTTGAATTCATGCTTTTAGTTTAAACGCAAAATGAAGAAGTATATTGAGAAAAGTAACAGTGAAAAGATGGAGAACATAATTAGTTTAGTGAATAAAGAATTCTAAAAAAACCATCCACTTTTACAGTTTCCAGAAAATAAAAGCAAAGTTTGAGAAGAAGAACCAGGACACTGCTCGATAAGCACAGGTTTACAGTGCCTAAAACCTACTTTAAAATGCTAGGTGGTAGCAAATGGCACTAATTCGAGTCAAAGGTTGTCTTGTATGGAGCTTAGTATCAAAATTTTCATTGACTTTGGTTTGCCTTCTACTTTTCCAAGTATGGTTTTACTTTCACATAAGACGCATTACTCTTTTTATGAGAACCTTTGCTTCTATATTGCCTTCTATAGTACATGCTACAACAAGCTGGAAAATAATTTCCCTCTAAAAACTAAATTCATCAACATCCTGTAAAGAAAAAGAAAAGATACAACAGAAATCTTAGCAACAGAATGAAAGAGTAATTGGCCGCTGCGTTGAGTGCATCAATAAGCTAATTTGCATTTTGGCTAAACCAATCTATACTTGGGGATGCAAAAGAAAGTAACGAATTTAAGCTTAGGCCTTAATCCTCAATCAATGGTATTTCGTCTGGTAAAATAACGAAAAGAAAACCCATCTAAAAGTAGGAACAGAAAAAAGGCCACATGCGGAATAAATAGGGCCTAGTCGAGGACAAGAAAGAAAATGACTTGCAATATTTTACTTTTATAGTTAATGTCTTTAAAGGCAGTCTGCCCCCTATTATGCTCAACTTTATTTTCACGGGAGTGAAATTCACGCATCGTTGAGCTTGATCGATAATTAAACGATTTAAACCAATCAGAAACAACTTTAATTCCAGTGCTTTTGAATCAAATGCCTGTGTTCCTGTTGTAGTGAAGCTGTGGCTAGAAAAATATCGCTCCCTGTTTGGTTTCTTCGACCAATATGTCAACAGCAAAAGAAAATGCTTCCATTATCATCATTCAATTCCAGTAATTAAATCTTCTTGCCATTCCCGATAGCTTTTTGCTCGCAGTTTCACATGTCGTCCACTACCGCAGCTAGGCCAGCCAAAGCAAGCAACGAAATCCGTTATCTGTTAAGGGTATAGACTGCCTTTGAAATAGCAAACTATTGAAACATAACAAAGCTTTGCGAGAGTATAAAACGTCAGAATTTAGACCGAAAACTCTAAGCTAGGGAACTTATATACCCGATCAGTTATGATACCTTAGACCTTCCAGTTCGGATGTTTTTTTATTCTGTTAATCACAACCAGGAAAAGTGCCAAACTTTGTGAATCATGTTTAACTTTGCGAGTTTTTAAAACATAGCAATCATATACAATTTCGGCAGTTTTACTCTTTCGACCATGGTTATCTGAATTTTCTTGTATCTAATCATTAACTGTCCTTAAATTTGTTAAAAAAGTTAACAAAGTTAGTACTCTTAGATGTTAGATAAATGACTCGATAGATAATCAAAATTTTATCTAATTTTGTTTTTACTACTTAATCATTTCATAGCAACTTAACAAACATTTAGATTTCTCTCAAAATATTTATTAATTTCCATATAATTCAGAATTTTTCCAACTTCTATATAAGCTGAGCTGAACTTAAAAGATATCAAATTGATTTAAAGACAGTCGACCATTTGTCAATAAAGATTAGCCAATCAATGAGCGTCCGAGTGGAATCACGCTTGCTGATTGGTCAATTTTTTGATTAAGAGATAGCGCCCCTACAGTATGTCAATTACCTTGAAGCTCGCGAAAAATGGTCAAAAGAATCACCCAACCCATTTCTGCGTTTATTCATCCACTTTTTTGCTCAAATTTTCTATCCTTTAAATGCGAGTTTCTTTGAGTTTGTTAAATAATAACTCTTACTGTTTTGATAATCATCTGAGGTTTATTTACCTGCTGTCAAACGTTTTCCAGTGTTTCCTTCACAGTGTAAATGTTACAACTTCACTTTACAGTTCGTTGAAGAATTTTGAAGCAAGTTCAAATACATTTTTAGATAGAGAATGATTTTGAAATATATCCTAGCTTGTGATAAGGTAATACAGAAGCCAGGTCAACCTACAAAGATAACAGTATCTTCAGATTCAAGTTTTCTGAATGGCCGAGTGGATTTGTTGGGTGACTGTTATGCAGTCACAGGTACGATAATTTGCTCCTCGGGCGGCTGTGCCATGTAAGTAGTTGGCAAATGGCAGGTATGGTTAGATTGCTGGCATAGATTAGTTGGTGATCGAAATTTAATATATTGATGATTATCATAAATTAACGCTTGATAAGACAGCTTTTCAAAGGTTGCTCCGGCCAAGGTAATCCGAAGGTGTGCGGTGATGAAATAAGTAGCTAGAAAACTGTCCAGTTTCGAACAGAACTTTCCCAAAGTCCTTAAATTTAGAAGAATTGCGAACAGTTTCTTGCTAATTTTAGAACCTTTTTAAAAAATTAAACTAACACCAAGTGCTAAAATTTAGAAAAATTGCAAACATTTTCTTGGTGATCTTAAAACAAATTGAAACAATAAAAAGAACGATGTTGAACATTTGAATACAAAAAAACATAAATAAATTATTCATTTTATTAATTTGCGCAGACTTGATTTTGTCTGTAGTCCAACTAAAACACTAGCGATCTTACCATAGAAAATACACAAGATGGTTTCCAATGCAGCAACCACTATTGATTGCGTGATCGCCTCCGGCTGGCTTTTCAATTATTGACTCAACATTTGCTTTCTGTGGAGCTTGCATGACGCCGAGCTGTTGGGAGCTCTCAAAGCCAGCGTAGGGGCAATTGGGGGTGGGAACGCGGGGTGTTGGGGTGGTAAACCATTGCAAATTTTTTTAGAAAGATTGCTCTAATAGTAATATGATAATAATGAAGGCTTGATAAAATAATCATCTCAAAAGTTTTTCACTTTCTTTTACGGTTTTGAAGGAAGAATGTTTCATTGGGTATGTGGGAAATCAGAAGAAACAAAATTGGAGCTTTCAGCTTGATTCCAAATACATTTTCTGGTTATTTAGAGTACTTCATGGAGCGAACGAAAACTCAAAAAATTGAATTCTTCCAATTAGGAAATGTAACATTTGCGGATAGCAAATCCTTTTTCTTGGGTCAACAGAGCTTTCTAAGTGCACGCATGATTAAATTTTTAGAATGACAATATTTGCTTTCTAAAACCTCAGACTTGATGTTTCTTTGGGCAAAAAGCTTGGAGCTGATAAACTGAAATATCACAAGAAAGGAGGTAATAGCAATAAAGACCATTTTCAAATTTTGAAATTCTCAATTTGTTGACTATAATTTACCACTACTACATCAATCTATTTTGCTTTGAAAACTGAAAATGGTTTACCAGGCGCACATTCTTCAGCAATTTTTTCATCGGCATCTGTTGAAGGCTTGATATCTAAGCTGTCAAGCTGTGAAGAAAAAACAAGAAGTATCGTTATAAGTCATGAAAAGGAGAGACAGAAAAAATGAGGAATACAGAGGGGAAAAGGGAGGTTTTGAAAAGAGGAAATAGAGGCGTTCAATAAGAGAAAGGAAGAATTTACCAAAAAAATGAGCGAGGGTAGACATTTAAAAAAAAGAAACACAAGGATTTAAAAGGAAATTGGGTGAAAGAAAAGCGAGAGGAGGAGAAAGAAAAAGAGAGTTTTAAAGATAGAGATTTGAAGAATAAAGGAAGGCAAAAGGAATAAAAAAGAACAATTAAAAAATAGAGAGCAGCAAAAAAATTGGCTCTTCAATATCCTTAAAAAGCAAACAATTGAAAAAACGTAGTGGATGCTTGCATTGACTCGAAGTACCCTTTATTTTCTAGTTGATCTCTGGAATACTATGACACAAAGTACGACCTGAGTTGCACATTATCAATATATAAATTCTACTTCAGGCCAATTTGAAGAAACACGTGTGCATGTGTTAAGTAGGCCTAGTACCACGACACCTTTGACAACATCTTGTATTACTGAGCTATTCTAAATTTTGTAAAAATAAAAGAAGGCGTTCAAACAATACTGCTAAAAAAGGTAAAATCACAAAAAAATAAAATGGGATGGAGATATAATCGGATTTATTGCTTTATTTAATTTAAACCATACTCACTTCTATAGATTTTAATAAATATGGTAGATTTTCCATCAGCACAGATGTCTCATCAAAATCAACTGATAGGTTCATTGCTGAGGCTCCAACATTCTCTACGTTTTTCTACAAAGTTGAAAAGATACTTTTATAATAAAAGATATGCTGCAAAAGCTATCGGAACAACGTGAAGTCTTTCTCTGAAACTTGACAGCAAAACACGAAGTGTATCAATTCTGCTGCTTTCGAGGTGCCTTGCACTTCATACCTTATGACAGAAACCAGAAAAGTGTTCATCTTTCCTTCAGACAATATCCTTGAGCTCTGAAACCTTTTCTCAGAAAAACAATTAAAAAAAGATAGGGTTTTGGAATGGTGAAATCGTTTCTTTTATTTTCATTGACCCCTTCTGACCGTATGGCCACCTTGTCTTCTGCGCTCCGCTTAACGAATGATAAGACAATGTTACGTGAAAAAGCAACACCACAGTTTTTAGGGGTCTGATTTTAACTGACAGACTTTAGAAAAAGAATGTGTAGTCAGAGGGATCTATATTGGCTGCTCACCAAAGAAATTGCTCGAAATATGTCTCTTTGCAAAGGCCTAAAGTTTAGTGTTTAAGCATTGCCAAATCGTATGTATTTTTAAAGATTGCTTTATCCAGTACTCCATTAGAAGAAAACTTTGGAAAATGACAAGCAATGTAAATAACTTGAACACGTAGAAAGCATGCAATTTGAATTGAGTCATGGGGCAATAAGTGACGTCATGGTCAATATGAAATGTTACCTTCACATGTTGAACAAACGGCATAAGCTTCTTCATGTGTTTCTTTACAGAGTCATCTCCTTTCAAGACATTCATGATTTGCTTGTTATCCGGGAACTGCTCATTGTTGTCATCGTAGAGTTTCTTTAAGGTTACTAGAGCTGTGTGCTGCCATGGAGGATACTGCTTGGCAATGTAAATTACTCCGTGGTTTGGCTTCTGTATTGGCTCCTTTGCCTTCTAAAGAAGTGAAACGAGGATCGTTGGTGTGTTTAAAGTCACACAAAACTGGTTATATCATTCTCTAGTATAGTTTGACCCGTCTAGAAAGCGTTTGAATAAAAGCTACGGCTAAGGGGACTTTTTATGCAGTAGGTTAACGGGTTTAAGCAAAGAAATGATGGCAAAATACATTAATGAAAATAAGAATTCAAAACCTCAGCAGGTTATAAATTAAAGCAACCATTGGTACGCAGATATTTCGAATTGTCATCATTATGTGTTTTGGTATCGTTGTGAAAAACAGTTGTAACGAACAATGTGCTAAGGGGGAAGGAAGAAAAAGATACGACCGGCAAACCCATTACAAAATCTGTCTAAATAAAACTGGCTTTAAGAATACTAAAAAAGCTTTAAGTTTTTTCGCCTGAAGTAATACAGTATACAAGAATTGGTGGCTTACCCCCTTTCCCTTGTTTTGTGCCATCAACATGTTTTTGAGTCTCAGTCTAAATTCTCGTGCACAATCCATCAGATATTGAGAAGACTTTAAGAATTGTTCGTTCACTTCACCAGCAACTGGCCAAGACGCCCTCATGATACTCGTCTCCTGAAAGAAATTGGATCTCTAGTTGTGAAAAATGATATTAAAGACAATATTAGTGGTTGATTTATACCATAACCATAATTCTTGCCAATACCTCTTGAAAGAAATACAATACAGTGTTGTTTTTATCTCTCTGGACTATCCAACTCATGACACCGAAAACTGCACCATTCGCCCCCATTTCAGTTTAAAGTGCAGCGTGCAAAGTTTAGGGTACTTTTCAAGTATTTTTGCATGGATTGTGGAAGAGTAGTGATAAGAACGAAATTTCCATCGCCATTTGCATAAAACCCGACTCTCTTCAGCATAAAACGCTCAAAATGAAAAATGGTTCTCGAAAACATTAGTTTTAGAATTATCAATTAAGATTGCCTGTTGACAATTGACAATAAGCTACATACGATGAAAAATTACAGAATAGTAACAAACATCATATTATTTAGCCCTAAACACAGACGCAGGTAAAGCTCTGGAGTACCCTTGCGTCGCATGTGGAAATTCAGGGCTCACGAACTTTCTTCTGTTTTCATCATGTCTGCATCCTCGAACGACACTTTTGCAAAACCAGCAACTTTATATATGACTAAAATTTCCCTGCAATAGCATTTACTGTTATAATAATCAATTTCATAGAAACAGCCAGGCAACCATCGAATTCTGAAGCTGCTACATAAGCTACAAGATTGCATGTTATCCCATGTTGCAAAGATGTTCTCAGAAATTCTGCAAAACCTTGTGGGTAATTATTTCACCAAAGGTAATTATTCCTCTCTGGTATAATTTACTGTTTTATAGCAAAATACATTGCTTTGTTGAGTTTAATATCTCGGTAAACAGAACTTAAAATGAATTTTACTTGAGTATTGCTAGATTTTCTTTTCTCACTGCAAGGAGAACCTTTTAATTGGCACATCAGTGCATTTTCAAAATAGATTATAAACCTGCATGACATATTAACAGTTGATCTGCAAAAATGAGCACAAAGGCCAATTACCTTCTCCAGAAGTTTCCACAAATGCTCACAGATATGAGGACATATTGGAGAGAGTAGCACAGCTTGAACCTTTAAGTAAAATGTTGAAAAACAATAAAGTTGAAATCAAAGAAACTACTAACAACTGGAAATAGACAATTGTCAAAGCAGACAAAAGTGAAGATTTTAAGAACTAAATTCTTGCTTTTTTTTATGCTTTTGTTAAGCATAGACGCAGAATTTTAATTCCTCTCGGTATTGCTCACGGCTCGAAAATAAAATGATGCTATGAAAAGGTCGTTTGCAATTGACAATTAATTGCATAAGAGAGATAATTTTCGTAGACGAATGCTAGAAGCACATCTATGATTTGCCATGCATCGATGGAGGAGATAAACTGCCATCTTGTTTTTCTTCGAAAACCTGTTTTGCAACAAAATGCTACTGGCTCAATCCCTCTAGAAATCCGAAAAACAGGTATGAAGACGGCAATCTTCTTTTCGTTCATTTATGAGCCCCTTTGTGCAAGGCCTCTTAGGAGTTAATTAAAGCCTCTTGACAATCCGAAATCGACCATCAATCAACATCAAAAAGCCTCCGAATCACCTCTGTTTATTCTAGGTACTATGAATGGACTTGTTCGAGCTTCGTACTTCACATCAAAGTATCACATCAAGTACTAAATTAATAGCTCCATATGTAATCGAAATATAAATTATTCGTTTTCTACCATTCGTCGTGCTTAAAGGCCAGATCAAAATATAAACATCCCATACCCTAATACAAAAATAGCCTGAAAAATACGATCAAAGACGTTATCTTTCTTTTAAAAATACATATTTTCCATCGAACCTTATGAATAGTTATGTATGAATGACTACGTACAACACTTTAAGCCAAACAAACTTTTGCCTCACCTCAATATACCTAAATACCAAGTCTCTATGCATCCCATTCATGCACAGCTCTCTGTACTTATCCCTGGCAGCTTGAAGCTCGAAGAAGCCAGTTTTGAGGGCCTCGCGATAATGCATCTTCTCGTAGTTTTTCTCCGTTTGTTTTATTGCGAGGTTTATTTCGCTGTGAAGAGCAATCAAGATATAATCAGACATAGAGCTTTAAGACCACAACAAAACTTTGTTGGCACATTTTTCTTATGACTTAACATATGAGTTTGTAGAAAGGGCATAGTAATTCAAGCAACGAAACGTCAATGTTACATGCATGCTTTTTATCAAGAAAGGGATAAAGTTGTTTATTTTTCAGATCGAAGTACTGGATTTTGCACTACATAATAATATTTGTCTAGTAGAAAAAATCTGTCTAACAGAAACTATTGTTGTCACTCTAGAACTCCATTGGTAATATTTTCAATAGGCAAGCGGCACTGATTGGAACAAACTTCACAGTTATGTGCTCGCGTTTCTGATTTGCTTATTCGATCTTCAACTAGGTATATATATTTTCTAGATTAGAGTTTTCGATCAATGTTTCGACGTTTTAGCCTCTGAAGGGTGTCAGAAAAAGGTCTAAGTACATCATAGAATATCACAACTAACATAAATTTAGACACTAATTTGAAAACTCAACTTGTTTTATGCGAAAGTTTATATCTATTATATTAGTCCTCGTACCTTTCGAAGACACGGTCGTTGAATGAATCAAATTCACCCGATCGAAGCGAATCCTTTCCAGCTATCATTTCCTTTGGCAGAAAGAAAAGAAGAATTAACACGCGTAGAAATAAAGTTATTAAGCATAGTTAAGCATATTCAATTTTTTTATAGCCACTGGTTACCAGATATAACTTTGCATGACACAAATGTGCTTGCAAGATCGAAGTAAAATTCTGAAACAGCAAATAAAACGGTCTCGACTTTAAAGGTGAAATATAAAGTCTTAAAAATCTCATATGTGTTAAAACACAAAAATCTGACAAATCCCCTACAACACTTCACCAAGCCGCACTTTTGTTGCACTGATTGGCACATTTTTATAACCAACATGGCATCTTCTATAGCAGAATCTACTAGTATCAAACATGCCTAGTCAAAACATATTTTGAGTATGTTGAGCAAATGCAAAAGTTTCTTCATGTGTTTTTTTATAGATTCCTAAACATCCTTTACACGTCGTCTAGATCGCCATTTTGAAATGAAACTAATGCTTTTCGTCTTGGTCCTCATACTAAAGTAGCAGAGCCCCTTTACCGTACGTTGGTAGGAAGAGAATACTGCATGTTGTTGGTAGGGATGTACCGGATATCCGGTAGGCCGGATAATCCGGCACCGGATCGCTGATTTTTTGAAAATCCGGTTCCGGCCGGATTTGTTTCCGAAATCCGGCCAGTTGCCGGATTTTCCAGAATTTTAATCATAACTAAGAAAATCTCTAGAGAAAACAAGTTAGTGTATAAACAAAGAACAACAAAAATTAAAAGCAATAGAACAAACTTGAACGAAGTTTTAAAAGTTAAAAAGAAGCGTCCCAGTCAAACATAAACATAAAAACAGTCAAACATAGAAAAGCTACAATTGTCCCAGGTTGTGATGCAAGAAAAGCAACTTCTCGCCATTCCTTGGAAGAAGTCTTGATCGCTTCTCTTCAAAAATATTATTGTAAGTTGATGTGCAAACAAATCAACCTTAGATCTTCTAAAACACAGCTGACGAAAAGCTATCAGAGTAGCTGACTTTGCTCCGTACACAGCACAAAGTGACACAATTTTTCTATAACGTCTATAACTCTTGAACTTTGACAAACTCTACAAGCTTGAAAAAGCAAATTCATGTTTCAAATCAATAAAAAAATAACTACACTAACTTGACGATAACATTTTTATGATAAAACAAGCGCCTTGAAAACAGATTTGAATTGAAAGTGCTCGTCATCACGAAACAGGAAGACTGGATGATATAATTCACAAATTTGATCCAAGGTTGCCAGATTGGCTTTTTAGGCCAAATTTTTCTTTTTTGGATTTTAGATTTAGATTGCCTGAAAAAATTGTTTTTTGCTTAATACTCAAATTTGACCTCGTTGTCCTTTTCAGCAGAGCGTCTAAAATTAATAAGTAATTACTACATTCATGGAATAATTAGTAGTTAACTACAAAGTGTTAACCAAATTTCAAATTTTATTACCTAACCTAAATATTATCTTTATATTAGCAAAGGGTTTTGGAAAAAAGTAAGATTCTTATCTAATTTATCTAACAGGCACAAGCGTAGAAATTACCTAACAGGCACAAGCGTAGAAAAATAACCAGTGCCGGCTTGATGGATTCTTGAGAAAGTTTTTGATTTGGCCTTTTTATGAGCATTTTGGCTTAAATTGCTCACCAGACTAGCCTTCGTTTGTAAATTCAATCTGGCAACCCTGAATGGGTCTCTTTGATCCTCTCGCTATAAATTTTCTCGCCAAATCCATAAATGGCCAGATTATCCGGTAAAATCCGGTCGGATATTCCATGAAGAAATCCGGTAAATCCGGTTCCGGCCGGATTCTGAAAATCCTGATCCGGTACACCCCTAGTTGTTGGAAGGTTTCTAAAACATCATTTTTTGAAAAGAAATTTTGGAACAAGGTAATTTATCTCCTTTAAAAAATTCAATTCTTAGGTCAATTGTATTGCCCTGATACAGGGCAGATCTATACACCATAAAAAACACGATTCTGCATACCTTGACCCACTCGAGGAGCGTGAAAAGACGCAGGATACCCGCGTCAGCCATCTTCTCTACAAAATTCGCATCTTCAATGCCATCACCAGCATCAGCTAAGGCAAGACGCATTCCTGCGACCAAAAATCATGACAATTACTAATGTTATGCTGCATGAATACCATTCGAATTTAATCACAATCGCAAGGTCCAACACTCAAAATGATTTTACGAGATTGTTGCGTAATCCAAAAATGCATTCACAACTAAGTAATATAAATATAATTTTACTCAAAACTTACTTTGCCCTTTTAAAGAAATTAAAGATTATGATAAGCTACTTAACAACAAGAAAACTCATAATCTTCAACATGTTACCAAAAGCTTATTCGTCAGGACTTAGGTCGTTTAGTTCGGCCCGAATCTCAGTCCCACGATATGAAATGCAAAATAGTTTATATGGAGCATTGAAAGAAGTATTAGTTGCCTTTCGGCAGCCCTGTTGTGTACCCTTTGCCATTGATTCAAATTAATCACACAACAAAAAACTCCAAACAGAGTAACAGTAACCAAGATGTGGCTCTACAATTCTCCTATATATACCATTAAAACACCGAATCTTTTTACGGATGTGTTTTTGAAATCCCTCGATACTTCTTTATACGACTTGTGTGAGCTCATCTAAGGATTTATCTCCAAACATTTAGGCTGGACATAATCTTCCATATTATTTGTGTTCGTATTGTAGATTTAATGACGATACAAAGTCTGAAAACTAATACGGGACTGGACCGCAAGAATATTTCCGGGTAATGCTTTTCAATCTTACAAACCTTGCCGAAATTTGTTTGAATAAAGTTAAAAATAGGCCTATAACTCTTTAAATCATTTTCTACAATATTCAGAAGGCAGTGATCGGCACCCTCCCTTTAACACGTAAATTCGCAAAACCTGTATGAATAATTAGAAATGAAAAAAAATCATCTAAAGAGCATCCACCATAAAATGTGCCAGTACATTTTGCAATTAGTAAAGTACGCCAGTCAGTATAATTCCCGAATCTTGAGGGCAAATTTTTGAAATGTTCAAGATTCGATGGCAGATCCGCCGAACACATGTGGACGGGAGTTGAACACGCAAAGAAAAATTTAAAAATTGCTTCAAAGATTTACCAAAACTCTGGTTCCAATTCAATGAGATTACGTGATAACGATCCACCTCATAGCAAGGAAACCTTTTCTAACTAATGAATTGGAAAAACAAATATATGTTACCGTCTGCAGAGAACTTCTCAACTGCTTGGGAAAGAGTGAGGAAATTTCCAGTAGATTTTGACATCTAAAGAAAAAGAAAAGGAATTCCAATAGAATAACCTATACATTCAGTTTGCATAAAATTTTGCAATTTTGTATAGTAAACCTAAATTATTAAATTATATAACATCTGCAAAATGCGTTCGCTACCAATTGTCATGCTTTAAGGTTACGGTAAACGTTTTGAACACGAAAATTGGTTTTTCCTTCCTAAAGGCCAAACGGCTCAAGGAATCTGGATAAACTATATATCATTCGATGCACAAGATTATGGCGTGTCTAGCCAGATAAAAATTATTGGCAAATAATGTTAAATGTTATTTTGTTTCAAATGTTTCAAATTTGGTATCATTGTGTGCCTTGAAAGTTCGGCTGGTTGAATGTGAAAAAATCGAAAAAATTATGTTTTCATCCAGAAAACGTTTACCGTAACCTTAAGACAAGTTTGAATCATTCAACCTCTATATATATTTCTTACTCTTCTGATATTGGTGCACTTTAGAGGTATACTACGATAAATCATGCTGTTTTTACAATTATTCACCCGCTAGCCGTTTAAGAACTAAGCGACGAGTGACAGCCAAAAAGATTATGGTGCTTTTCTTGCAATTTTGGCTGACGTCAAGGTAAGATCATTTTTCTACGCTACCTTTTCAGAGTTGAGCAATAAATGTCCATTTGCCCTGATACCTTTAGGCCACCTAAAATTGAAAACTTGAGCATTTAGTGCATAAAAAAACGATGGCTTATAACCAAACAAGCTATTGTTTACATCAAATCTTGTCAAGAAGTTCTCAATAATCTGACACCTTCAGCTCAAGACGAGTGTTAAATAAATTTGGAATTGAAAGAAAGTCACGACAAGAACATACATTTGTATCCCGTCGTACCCCGGATGACTCGGACTTTCACTAGTTCATGTCAAGAACCGTACGCCGGGTAAGTCGGGAATTCGCTATGTCGGGCCATTCCCTTACCAGCCCCAACATACCCCCCCCCCCCAATAAAGGTCCGAGCTTACGCGGTTCAATTTTATATCTTTTACATGTGCAATTTTCATCCAATTTTGAAAAGCGCTGTCATGGTCAAATAAATTGTTTTTCAAAAACAAACCTGTTTGCTTCTTTTGGCCATACAGCAATATGATTGTAGAGGAAATAAGTCAAATGGTTCGGAATCAAATCCTTGCCGGAAACACGCAAGTCCACAGGGTACCAATGATTGAATTCACGCTTCAAGTTCCTATAAAAGAGGAGCAAAGTTAGTGTCAGCGATTCTCTACATAAAAATACAAACACTCCATCTCTATATTCAGGGAGAAAGAGGTGGTAGATATTTGACCATATATGGATGCTACCCAGAATGCGTTTGGGTGTTTCTCAACAGCCGTTTTCAGAATGATATATGAGAAATAGCGTAAATAAAGCACAAAGAATCCTCAAATATGACCATTTTTTCAAGAAGATATTACCTTAAAGAATCAATATTGATGTCCGTGGCTGGTTCCGGGGCATCGCTGAGGAAGATGAAGTCCCAGACTGCTTCTGTCAGTTGCTCGGGCCTTTGAGGACAGAAAAGGAAACAACAATGTTTAAGGGCCTTTGAAAAGATCATAGCATCATACTCCGCTTACAATTCATTACACTACCGTCATAGTATGAGTAGGGAAAATTTGAAACTAACACGATGAAATGGTCAAGTAAAAGTCAAACTGTTGCTCTCATAAAGCCATACCGAATGTTTGCCGGTCCCGGCTTCGATCCATCAACAACGCCACCCTGGAGGAGGTGTGCAACTGTGTAATATGCCATGTAAATTGTAGAATCTGATAAGGACTCGATCAAATACTGCTCATCCCAAGGCACACGCGAACCTAGATATAAACAACAGGCAAGGTTGCATTAAGTGCTGGATACACTTCAGTATATTTATAATTACTTGCATCTAAACCAACCCATATACCTTGCAGGTAGATAAAGTGAGGTATTGGATGTTGCTATTACAACAACTTAGGGTTCAGAAAAGAAAACTCTGGGTTTCATCCTTTGAAGTTTCTCGTTGAATTTCAGTGGCTTTTTCTGAATGCTTGAAAAAAGTTTCACTCCTTCATGGGTCATTTCGAACGGTCTTGACATTAATGACCTTGACTATTAACCTGGATTTTTTCAAACAGATTAATCAGAAATCACCTAGTCTTTACAACGGATGAAAACGTATTACGAACTTACCTAACCCATAAGATCTACAGCAGGCATGCTCTTGTAACCAATCGAGGGTGCCAACAAAGTTGTGCCTTGCTTCGTCACAGAAACTGTACATGAATAAGAAAGTTTGCAACACGATAAATAAGAAGATCATGACTATTAAATAAAATTATACTATAATCAGTAACGTAGTTATATATTATATAGAAATGAAAATATCTCTAATTATCAGCCCAGTATCTAGAGAGACAATTTGATTCAAGACCCCTCAAATTATCCGGCATAAGACAAAAAGGAAATTGTACTGAAAATAAGGGGAACCATCAAATAAAAATTATGTGTGAGAAGGAAGAACCGTGGGATAGGCTATCCGCCGGATTCGGTGAATCTTGCAATGAGTTTATATAAATACGAGGATAAAATTCAGAAACAAAGCAAAACGGCGACGAGAATCCAATGTTGTGAGATAAATTTTCCAAAATAAATTAAATTAAACGAATACTAATATTTCACCCGGCATACAGGGCTTAATCAGAGTAAAATGAAAATTAAACTTACGTTTCAACATTTTTCAGCAAGTCCTTTGCCTGGTTCTTCCACGTTTCCTCTCCATAGTCTAGATACCTATAATAACACAAAAGGTTGTCTTACAATGAAACTAATAAGCAAAACACATAATGCCAATATTCAAGTTATAATCTTTTGACTGTCGGCAGAAAATGTACATGTGTTAATTTTTTCATAAATTTCAACAAATCTTTCGATTTCTAACAGGCAATGAATTTTCATTGTCTAAAAGAGTAGCGGTGTATAAAGGTTTAGAGCGAAGATAAAATTATTTATGGCCGTTAGCCTAATGCGAAAAGAGAGGGGTGAGATTCCCAATTTCTTTTTAAGAATACAATTTTTGCAGTTCCCTGAAAAAATTTCTATTAACGTTCCCTAAACTTTCATTAACTCTGGAGACAACCTTGATCACTCTTTCATCATGCAGCATCTGGTCCTTTTTAACATGCACTTTTATAGGTAATCTAATACAAAAGTATGACTGCAGATAACATCATACCATTGGTCGCAGAGAGCTACAACACATTCGTCACCCGATCTGGACATGACTTTCTTTTCCGGCTCCATATACATGAAGGCAGATCCCTTTGAGAAAAAAATTTCAGTTTTATAACTAAATTCAACTTATTTTTTAATACAATTAAACCTAAAATAACTATTAAATTAATAATTTTGCATCACATGTGATCGATGAAAGCTTAACACGCCCGGAAAGGAAAAATCAAAATAGTTACATCTTAAAAACAAATATACAGGATATAAAGGATGGTTACTGTGTGAAAAGTTATGTTGATTATCGATTTGAACAAAGCTTTCTTAGGCACAGTCCGCTCTAGCACCCAGGTAACTCCTTAATCTTAATAATATCACAAGTTTTATGGCATAGTTTGATGTTACCAGCTAAACAATAAATAATTTAGGAGGCATTTGTACGCTCAGAGTCAATACGACATAAAGACTTACTATAGAAATTTAGGAACACCGCAACCCCCCGAGAACAAACAACAACCAAAACAAGTAAATTAAAGGTAGCTAGTATTTCCCCCGGCGTACGGGGCTTCATTAGAAAGAAAGTAGAGCATATAGAGTTACCTCATCTAAAATTTTCTTCTGGACATTCTTCTTTACATCTTGCACTTTCATCCCACTGAACTCTCCAATCATCATTACACCTATTGCGAAGAAAATTAGTATGTGAATGCAGTAGAGGATCGGTACACAGGTTGTCTTAGAGAAAACAGCTGAAGTTCAGAGGGGTTTTTGAATGTTCAGACGTACATATAGATAGCTTCAGTCGCTGACACTGATAAAGACTATATGTTAATAATTTTAAACGAGCACTGCACTGATCAAAAGGATATGGCAACATTTTAACAAATTTCTGTTTAAATCAAGCTTCCCGAATGGTTTTCTCCCTTAATATAGAAAAATAACAATAAAAAACTCTCTATAAAAATTTTAGACAGTGAATAGTGTCCCAACTGAAACGAAATGTACACAGTGCTGCATTTACAATATTGTGAAATACCTTCATAAAAACCCTTTTTGTAGGCCAGCTCCTTCGCCTCTTGCAACTGATCCTTGTCATTTTGACTCTTAACTTTGAACTGATCACATGTTGTAACAGCGCATAGGTTTCCGAAGCCCGGGACGTCAATGATAGGTATTGGTTCGAAGGGAATCACCATCTCGTCGGCTATATTGTATTTCTTTCTAAGAGCCTCTTTGTTCTTAAGGTCCCTCAAGGCGGCATAATCATCTGGAGCGTCAGAGGGAACTGATGTCACAATTCCAGTTCCTGTAAATCAAAAAATAAAGTTATATCTAAAAAAGTTTGGTCTACTGGTAACTTTTTTTCCAGGAGAAATATTACTGCTGCCATCTTTTAAACTTTATCCTCTTGACAGGGAAACAAAAGTCAAACATGTTTTATCAGCATTCCTCGCTGTAAGTGGATAAGGCTAGTTCAGACCTTTTTGAGGTTATTTGTAGTGGTGAATACAAAGATTGTAGACGAGAAAATGTTCTTGACGTCACATTTATAAAAATTAATTAAATACATCCGAGAGCAGGTGCGAAAACTGAGTTTGGCAAAGAGCCCTTTTTAAAAAACGGCGAGACACCGAGATCAGATGAAATGCACAAACTTTGTGTTTTCTTGTGACCAACGCGCATAAAATTAACAGACATACAAGCAAATCTTTTTTTTAGATGCTTAGAAAATTGATTTTATTTATGATCTAAAAATATATGATAATTTCTAATACCTTTGTCATCTTTGATGGTCAACATTGGCAAAGCGTAAATGACAGAGTTGGCAGTGAGAGGAGCCTTGAGACCGCAGCCTAAGATGTCATCACCAGTTAACTCTACTAGGACATCAATCTTTTCTTCTTCGTGTGTCATGCCTTGAAACGCCATGTTACGTGCAGCTCTCTTTGTGGAAATAATGACCTCATCTGCTTGTCGTGCTCTGAATGCAATGTACTAAAAAAGAAGGCAATTAAAGAGTACGGAATAAGAAAATGAGATGGTTTTACGTAACAAATCAACTCTATCAAGTTAACTTATTGGAGATGGTCCAAAATAGGAGTCAGCAATATGAGGAAAAACAGTACAAAAATACTGGAAACTCATACTCAAATTTAAATAAACATCGCTTCTAGAATAACATTACACCCTGGGTGGGATTAGTACCAAATCACACAGTCTCCTGATATCTCAATTTATAGAACTTGATACTTTCAATAGAACCATTTATCTGCAGTATTATATGTTGTAACAGGAATATCCTCTTGGCAATGACTGCCTCGCATTCATGTAATACTGTTCTGTGAACGAGATCCCGCAAAAATGGGGGATACATTATTCTGCTTTCAAAACAACAACAAAAAACACTTAGCACATTTGATGCTATGATGAAGTTGGTGATTTCAATTAAATATAAGTGAAACTTACATGAGGTTTGTATTCTATCATAGTTAGTCAGTCACTACAGTAAGGCACGTTCCACGGTTTTACCAGAAACAGTAATCGTTATCAATATAAGGTAGGAAACAAAAACGAAACCTTTCTTGAAAAATATCTACTTGTAATCTCCTATCGTAAAACATGATTATTTAACAAACACATTTGTTCTTGATTGGTAAATTTCATTGGTAGAATCTAGCCACAGCGTATTTGATTAAAGGAATATCGAAAACGTGTTGAATACTCACCTTCATATCAGGACGCACCCAGCAGTTTGTTTGGCCATACATGGTCTCAGGCCTCAAAGTCGCAGCAACAAGGAAAATCTTCTTCCCAGCCAGAGGACTACAAGACACAAGTTATTTGGAAATATTTAATTAAATTTCTGACAAGTTAAAATAGCCAAAATATGAATAGACTCGAAAACATCGAATCTTATAAATTTTTATACAAAAATTTTTAAATTTAAACCAAACTATCTGAATATATGAATCAAATTCAACGGTTTAAAATAAACGATACTCACCTAAGTTTTCCCTTGTACGGCTCCAAAACTTGCATTTTAATCAAAGTGTATTCTTGGGGCCCAACACCCTGAAAACAGAAAAAAATCTTTCATATAGAATATTTATATATATAACCAAAACTTTGAAGGCTGCATAAAATCTTACTGCAAGCACATAGAACCTTGGCAGTCTCTGACACAAATTAGCTAATTGATTTGACTGAACAAGAAATCTGAAAGAAATCGGCCGTAAGGTCAACTAAACAAAACATCACTGGAGTCTTGCTTTAAAATCAAACTTTAATAAGACTGTTCCAGTATTTTATTGGGAACGGCACGTTTTTTCAAGAAAGTAGCAACTGATTTCAAGTTAAGACGAAGTTGCATTTAACTGAATTGAGTCAGGTAAATCTGCAATACCTCTCCGGATTGTCTGTCATGATCCATACAAGGCTGGCCATCCTTTGGTGAGTAGACCGTATATCTAGAAATGTAAATTCCTTTAAAATCCTCAACTGTTTAAAAAACCGTTCACGTAATACTACGGAAGATTAAAAAGACTCGCAGTTTGAGCTGCTACAACCAACGAGAGCCGGAAATGCAACAAAAATAAAGAATATAGGAACTTAGGGCAAGATCTGTTCTCATTTTGCCCGCTATAAAGCACAAGAATACACAGGGCATTGAAAATAAAATAAAGATGCTGAATGAGCCTGTAAAAACAAAAATTCTATGCCAAACTAAACAGGAAAATCTAAATCTTTAAATTTCCATCATAATTTTTCAATACAAAATTAATGAAATGGGAAGAAAAAGTTTTTTTAAGATATGGATGAAACAGAGCTTGCCTCTTTCCAAACTTCACTTTGCCCCCCTCTCTCAGTTTAAGGAAATGCCACCTTGCAAAAGAATCGTAATATGGGTTGGCGTCTGTCGTTATGAATGATCGTCTCCAATCAACCTGGAAAAATGACAGCAATAACACAATAAACTTGATGACCCAAAAAATACTTTTTTAATTCCAACATTTTTCTCCAGCACCCTTCCCCATTATATTTGAAAAACTGGAATGTGACAAAGGTAATGTATTTAAAATTATCCATTGGAGACGGATTTCTTAGAATTACGTTTGTGATCACTTTAGCAATATTAAAAGATAGAAGATTACGGGGAGGGTGCAAATTTTCGAAGTAAAGTTGATAGCGTCTTTACTACCCAATAAAGATACACATCTTGGCTAAGATTTGGCAAAATTTTTACCATATATGCGGTTTTATTTTCTAAAAAGTATCAGCAGGGAGGCTTGTGCATATTGTAATTGACAGAAATTTTCTCAGCGACAAGTCAAAGGTAGAAACTAACACAGCAAAAATCTTAGAATACAAATAACCATCACATCAAAAAATTTTAATCACATCAAAAGACCAGCTGACTATTTTTTGATACAATATTCTTGATGAAATATCTACTATTTACTTCATATGAAATTTAACTAACCTTCAGGCCCATCTTTTTCAAATCCGAGTGGGCCTTTGGTGGGAAATACTCCAGCCAGTAATCTGTAGCAGCAAATCTGGAGCAAAGAAACAAATATCATATTTCTATAATATCGATTGTAATTTTCAAATTTATAATATGTAATTTACAGACTGCTGTAACATCAGTCAACAAAATTCAGCAACAGGATTGGTTATGTAAAATTTTCATGGGCAATCCGTTTAACATTTGAGAGTTACTTGGTTGTTTACACAAAGAAATAAGGGATTGAAAAAGAGACTTCACATACTGACTGTAACGTAACAAACAATACAAAAACACTGTCAAAGTTAACTGAAACCTCTACACAGATGTAAAAGAAAGTAGATCCACTAAATTTCTGCTCATCATAAACGCCACACAGTTCCTCATTTCTAGAACTCAAACAAGGTTAACGATTCGAATGTATTTTCTCTTATCTTTATACTTACTTTTTTATTTCATCGTCGTTAAGTCCTATGTTCTTCATAATTTGCCACTGATACTTCAGTCCACCTGTTTTGGCAGCAACTTTGCTTTTCATATCCTAAATGAAATAAAATCGTTCAAATAAAGCTTTACTAAAAATTGGACGGTGATTGCGTAAAGCAAAATCATTATTCTTATAAGCTTCTACAAAAGTCAAAAAAGCAAAATCTGAAGATAGTAGGGAAAAGTGGGAACATAGCATACTTAAAAGTACTTTTCATCCGACACTCGTCAGTGGATAAGCGTTGGATAACCCAAGGTAAGCAAAGGATTATTTTCAGATGCGGATGGAAAGTGACCTGAGCTGAAGACAACGGGTCTTATTGGTTCCTTGACCAATCGGCTAATCTCTAACTTAGTAGAAGTGTTCAAAAGACTGAGTATTAGATGGGAGATAAAAGTTGAAAGGCTCAAGATGGAAATAAATTTCTTTGTACCATAAGTCATTATCTGATGTCAATAATTTGAGGAGTTTCGAACGAAAAGTACGTTAGCATGCTAATTTTTTAATTACCATTGTAAGGTCAAGGCTTTTCGGAATATAAAAACAGCATAACAGGGATATAGGATCGCAAAAACTTTTACTCTTTGGTGTCTATCCAATTTTGTTATTCGCGTTATTATTCCTCTTTCGAGTTATTTTTTATCGGATATAAATGTATGTTGATGGATGTAAAGTTTTTATTCTGCTGAATGTGGGAAAAATGTCAGAAACATGGCTTGGAATTTTCGTTCAATTTTAAAATTTTGCAATTAGAGTTTACATGTTGTCTATTTTACAAATCGACACGTTGTCTTTTTTACAATATTTTACACGTTGTCTATTCAACAATAACAAATCGGACAATGAAAGTAAAGAAGAAATACCTTAGCAGCTTCAAGGTCAACCTGATTGGCTTGTGGGAATACAGGAGGAAAACCAAACTGTTCCATTTCTCTTTTCAATTTGTCTGCACAAGCCTACAAAAAATAATGTTCATGTTTCAGCACAAAAAATTGCGCAGAACGCGCACGAAGAGGCCAGGGCCTTTTTTAAAATACTAACTAGGGGGGCAATTGCCCCTGCAGTCCCAATGAATTTCTATTGTTTTAAACAATAAGCTATTGTCCTTCTCCAAAAATAAACAAAGGTTTGCCCCCGCAGCTTATTTCTCTTGGAATTAAGCTATTCAATAGGCTATGGAAGAGGAGAACTATAACGTCGAATGAATATTTTGGCCAATAAAAGGTTTCAGTTTCAGTTAATGCCTACAAAATAAAGTAATTTCCCCTAAAACTCAGTCCATTTTATTTCTAGGCTTAAAACCTTCGACAAATGTTAAAATCAATTACTTAATCAAATTGCAAAACTGAGATTTTGATAAACTCAATGCTAAAGCTTTTCTCACCACCCTGATTGTTTTGCAATACATTGGGCTATGTCATGTTTTAAATCTGGCTTCATTCCATTCTTATTAGGTTTATTCAAGTCTTTTTAAATCAAAAGTGGCCTTCTACAACTAGAATCACAGATATGTGCCAGGAAATTTGCTGCATTCTAGAGCAAAATTACTCTCAACTTAATCGACTTGTTTTGGAAAGACTCAGCTGGTCTCCAGTTCCATATGTGCTATATACACATAAATGGATATCGAAACTTGTGAAAGTGTCTTTCAAACAACTTCTCTTACCTTGATAGGCATCCCAGTACAGTGAAATCCAAATGGAAACAAGCATTGCTTTCCTCTCAATCTTTGATAACCAACTGCAAACTGTAAGAAATCATTAGTCAATTCTTGTAAAGTGACAACCTGATAAAAACATTAACATTAAAACATAAACACAAACTGATCCAATACATCAGGCTTCTCACTTAAAGGCACTGCGCCGATCCGACCCTCTCAATGATCACCTGGTTTATTCTTAGTTTTGTGAACTAAAAACTTAAAGGGTATTTACTACAATTAAAATTTGTACATTCTTGTTGAAAACAAAAACTTTTTTGGTTCTTTTTTTGTTCGTTTTGGAGAGGTTCAAATTGCAGAGCATGTTCCACGATATTTTGAAGCCCTTATCCACACTACTTTGTTTCAAAATGGAAACAAGTGAATCTTTTTGGTCTTTTTACATTAGTTTGTTACGTAAACCAGATTGATAAGACTAGGCTCAAAAAGTGATTAAGAAGAAAACCGATCACAAAGGACAGTTTGAATACAACATTTTGTTATAATACAGCTTGGATGGGGCTTATTTGAGCGTTAATGGCATATTTAGGGTGAGACTCATTCAAGAATGCGGCAAGGCATATTTTGGGTTTGGGGCTGATTTTAGGATTATGGGCCTATTTGATGGAGGGGCTTTATCTGAGAAACGGAAGCTGAATCCTAAAACTTTAGGTCAATGCATTACTGATCTGAGGCACAAAAGTTGCACTCCCAAACCTTAGGTTAATGCATAACAGATAGAGTTTGGCAAATGACAAAATTGTAAAAAGCTAACTTTTAAAACTTCCTTTGAATTATTTTCAGTAAATATTTAATTATTTAAATAATTCAATTTAATATCTTATATGAGTGTAAACAAAACAAAAAACTCATTAATTATTAAAAACAATCTTTCTTGAACTTAATTGGAGAGCCATTATCTGGATGGTAAAGAAAAGGAGCCACCTTAGACAATTTGCAAAATCATCCGTTATGCATTAACCTATTTCAACTTCCATGCCAAGAAAAAAATACAAGGTTGGCAGAAGATAAAGTACTTTTCAAACAGAATGCGTCTGCATAACTTACTTCACACTGATTTCAAGAAAAAACACGATGTGATCATAGAAAGAAAAAGAAAAACAAGTTAGTCAAGATAAACAACACAAAAAACCTAATTTTCAGTATGTTTTGTTATAATGACATCAGCCACATGTAATTTATATATTTTGAAAAGTATCAAAATTTCAAATCACTTGCTAGAAACTACAACAAAAAAGTCAGGTAATTTCAACAAACCCTGCATTCAGAAAAACAACTTCATAAAAACAAAACAAATTTAGATAAATGGGACACTGAATAAGAATGTTTTTGTGAAACATTTTTCCCTTGTAGTCAAATAAAGTTGTATTTAATGCAAGACAGGTTGTGGTTTTAGTAAAAATCAAAAGTTGAGCAGATCTACTTCTGAAGCTGTTACAATTTGAGTCTTTGTAGTATGAAAGATATACTGGTACCTTTGAGAGAGAAAATGTGTGTCCTAAATGAAGTCGCCCATTCATGTATGGGTATGGGAATGTCACCAAGTACTTTTCCCTTCTAAAAGAAATAAAAAACAATGGTTAAAGGCAATAGACAAATACTTAAGGGGCTAAATCCATTTTTCAATCAACAATTGAATGTGATTCCAATCAGTGAATGTGATTCCACTCACATGCTCATTGCAGAGCTGATGCTAATGGAGGGGGGGCATAGCACTACACATCGCCCTTGGTTCAGTAAGCACGAGCGGTGTTCCCTTTGAAGCAGTTCTTTGAATATCTGCAGGAACTTTCTTTTTGTGCTTTGGATGATGGTGTGGACTTACTTGAAAACAGGGGTTTATACAAGGGTTGGAAGCCTATGCATAGGTGATTGTGGATCACTCATATTGTGTTCATGGTCTTGTAAAAGATGAGAAGGATCATTTGGATCATCAATTCGATGAATCATCTGTTTACTTTGTTTACTGTTGTGAAAATCAAAATAACATCTGCTCTTTAGCAAATTTTATATAATTTCTTCATAACCCTTTTAACTACTTTGTAAGCTAGTTTCTGAGAAGTCAACTTTTTATAGATCTCCTCGTTAAGTAGTAGCTCAACCAAAAATTGTGGTTCTCCAGCCTTTATATATTTTAACCATCTTTCACTTAGTGGCCTACCAAAAAACCTACATGGGTGTGGAAAACCTGAAGACAAACTGAATATCAGCCAAATGAACCCATAATTTAGCCACAATGTTTTTAGAAAAGACCCTCTTGTAACAAGATTTGAAGATCAAACAGTCACCTCAAGTATGATTCTAACAAGTCAGATAAACATTGTGAAAGAAACAAAGATTTAAAAGCAGTTTTTTTTACAAATAAAAGACTTAATGATAGAAAAATATCTAATCTAAAATCAATTTTGTTGATATAATTCACAGGTTATTGGAAACAAACTTCAAGGAGCTGTAACAAAAGGAATTTGTGACCAGAAACAGAAACTAAAGCAAAATATTGCTTTGATCCTTTTCAATGGAATAAGAATGTCAGATTAATTAACAATGTATAAATATACACCAAAATTTGCACCAGGTTTTGTGCATTCTTACCCCTGGGTCACTAGCTAACATATTTTCTTTTGGCATCTTTTATGACATAAACAAGCTTTTAAATGATTATTTTCCCTGTGAAAATAATTTTTGTTTGCCGTTTAGATATGCTCATTTCCTTAAAAAAAATGTAAACATTTCTTGAAGAAAATTGCCACTCTGAATAAAAATAAATTACCTAGAACTTTTCTCATAGGAATGCTATTTAAGCTGAAAATACAATAAATAAAATAGTAAAATAACTTACTGCACTGCAACTTTGTTCCCATCCTATTTAAAAGAAAAATATAAAAAACTAAATTATTTAGAGTCCAAACAATAATAATTAAAAAAAATCAGAAATATTCGACACAATCTATACAATATTCTACATGTGAAAACAATGCTTTTCTGGCATAAAATTAACAACATAATTGATTACCACTTGTGTTCAGATTTTCAAAATTATTACCTGCCACTAAAAGCATAGAGAAAAAAGCTAATCTTTACACAACCCTATCTGCAGAATATAGCAGCTCTTCACAAGATCTTGCGTGTGCACAGTCATCTAATCCATGTTTAAACCAGTGGCGGACACTTGGGGGGAGGGCGAGGGGATTGGCAACCGCCCCCAATACTTTAAAGGACAATGGTCTTTCGCTCTAAAACAATGGGAAATGTGATGTCATCTTCTTTAAAACAATAGGCTTGCCCCCCCCCCAATATTTGACCAAGTGTCTGCCCCTGGTTTAAACCTTCTCAGTTCATTGGAAAAACCAGCTAACAACTTAAGGACAGATTCAGTGAGCAACAACATGGCATTATCAACAAAAATGAAAACAAGATTGGCATTGTAGAACACTTCAGTGGCCACAATATATAATCAATAACCTGGCTACCACACTGCATTTTCAACCAAATGATAAACATGAGATTATTTCACAAGTCAAAGATCAGGCTTGGCCAACGTTTCTTGACATTTTTGCCATTTTCATTCCAGCACTACCATCCACAAGCTCTCACATGACCTGTCACCTCTTCCTTGCCCACCATTGCCTGTCTCCTCTCCACTGTGATCCATTCACATTTAGACATTTTCATCTCCTTGACTAGCATATTTGCTTTTGCTCTGATGAAGCCTTATGCCAAGGTGAATAGTCAACTATAGATGTTAATTTTGACCCCCCCCCCCCCACAATTGCTTATTATAAAAATTTTAATTTTGAGGAGGCATCTGCCATACTCGACAGGGAGGTTTACCAACAAAGTTAGAAAGTAAACAAAGGAAATATGCTCACCTGAGGAGCATCTTCTTCAAATATCCTTTCTGTGTCCCACTGCTTTTGAACAGCTGCTTCAATTTCAAGAAGTGTGTTTAATTTAACTTGGCTTTTCCTTTCCAATTCCTTTGAAAAATATAGAATACATAATGTAAAAACCCATACATACCAGCAGAAACTTAACCAAACCTTAATCAAAATATGCCCTAAAAATATTTATTTGTCATGTATTTCTCACAAAAAAGCACCCCTTAGGAAAATTTCGTTCTGCTTAAATGCCCATAGCCTTTAACCAAATACCTAAAATTATCTGCAAGAAATCAACTGGTTTGCTCTTAAATCTAATTTGTTGGTGGCTCAGAGTAAAAGCGTAAAGGAAGAGATCATTCGTAAAGATTCTTCAATGCTTCAGATTCTCATTTTTTGAAGTCTTATCACAAAGAAGCCTCAGCAACAACACTGACATGATTTTTTTTCATTTCATTTCATTTTACTCAGGGGACGGTCCCTTCAGAATATGTTGCGACTTTCAAGAAGCTGTATCATGGAATAAAACTCAAAAAGCAACAAATTCAAATCATAAAACTCAATTGCCTTTTAAGAGAGAATGCCTGCTTGTCAAGCTGAGTGCATTATTTCTGACAAGGTTAAAAAATATTATGGAGTGAGCAAAATTGGGGATTTGAAGACAATTGTTTCAGTTCAAGTGTGAACAACATAAATTTTAGCTTTCGAAATCATTCCGAATTGTTTCAATCAGCTGAGTTATATCTTAGGTTGAGAACAGATGATGGTTAAATCATCAGCATGCATACACGACATAATTGTGAAAAGGAGCTCATAAATAAATAGCGCAAGCCTTATTCATGACATTAATAAGAACCTAAAGCAAAAGGGGCAAGGCATGAGCCTTGTGGAACTCCGAAATTCAGGAAACTTACTTGTTGTGGTTGAAATCTTACATAAAAAGCAAGTGGCTTCATCAATAAAAAGCAAAAAAAGCTTTGAGAAAAACCAGATAGATAGGTATTTTAACAGAAAAATACAAGACAATATTTGGACAGTTAAAATTGAGATTGATTTTCGAGTCAATTCATTCAGTTCCTGTCCTGAATTTCTCTTTATAATACACATACTGTAACACTTACCGTCATCGTTGAGAATCTAGTTTTGGGCCTAGCCAATACTCTTTCTAAATGGAAAGGTGAAGTCCTGACAAAGTACGATAGCCCCCTTATGTATTGCCACAGTATTTTCATTCAGTTTGCATGATGCAAGATGGCGAAAAGGGCAGTGGAGAGACACCACATGACTAAATTGCCTCGTTTTCAGGTTCGAAAAAGAGAGAGAAAGAATATGGCCGATAACTTTGACGAGAGGTCAGGTTTGATTTTTAGTGAAGCACCTTGGGGAAAATGGGGACAGACCATTGAAGATGTTCAAATATTGATAAAGGTTGACAAAGGAACTGTCTCAAAAGCAATTAAATGCAACATATATCCAAAGAAGATAAGAGTTGTAATAAAGGAAAATACCATTCTTGAGGTAGCCTATGCCTACACAATTTGTAATTACTTTTAGGACATTTCTATTTTTAAATACCTTTACATAACATACAATTTTTTCAAATTAATTGTATAAAATTAACTAATACATACCTTCAACTCAATACTTCACAAAATTAATACATCAACACCTACACAATACACAGTGGCGGACACTTGGGGGGCGAGGGGGGGCGACCGCCCCCAATACTTTGGAGGACAATGGTCTTTTGTTCTAAAACAATAAGAAATGTGACGTCATATTTTTAAAACAATAGGCTTGCCCCCCCAATATTTTATTAAGTGTCCGCCCCTGACAATACATTCTCCTAACCACTGATAGAGATTTGGAAAGTACACGAGTTCTAATATCATTTCAATCTCTTTCTACAGACACAGCTTCCATTTCATAAGTTGCTAACCAGCATTTTGACCATCATAACCATCATGATCATCGTTATCAACAAACATCAGCAGCCTTTTCCACCCACCAGTCTTTTCAAACTATTTTTAAAATTGAAATGAACTGTACGTACATTCATTTTCCACTTATAAAGTTGGTCCGATGCAGCCTATGCCAAGACGAAAGAACATCAAACAAATTGTTGTTATTATTATTGGTTCTGTTTTTCTCTTCCTTTTCTTTTTCGGTGTTACTTTTTCTCTTTTTAAGACCTACTTAGCCACACTTTGTCTTTCTCAATCCATTGATCAATCCTGCTTTAGTGTTTACATCTTAATATTTTTCATGTACAAGTGTATTAGATTTTGTAAACCAAATTGGTTCTATTTTTTATCAACCCATGAAGGGCACTGGGCACAAAAACTTTTTTGGTGCAATTGTATACCTTTAAAGCTTGTACGATTGTTGCTGAATGAAAAAGTTTGATTTGATTTTAATTTAGTGACCTTTCCATTTGTTAGACTACCAGAAAGTTGTTGCTGGTCTTCCTTGAAGCTCACTATTATTTGCTCTCTATTATTCTGACTCTCTTTTTGCCACTTTATCTGCAGCTCAACTGCAAGACTCTCAGACTTACAACATTTACATTTATTGACAATATTTTTGTTTTCATCCACAAGCAGTGAGAATTCATTGAGAGATGAATTACTGGTATCAAAAGAAAGCAATCAACTGGCAATCATCCACAGTGCACAAAAAATCAAATTAAAATATCATGATGTGCAAACAGTCGCAAAAATATGAGCATTTTTTCTGTGCCCATCTATATCACTGATCATGTGTTTTTTATATTCTCTTGTCGTGCATGCTACCTCCAAGCGACAACAGAATGTGTTTTTCTGTTTATGATTCTGAAGCTCTTCTAAGGCAAGAACTTACCATCTAATTGGGATGGACAATTTTTGCCATGATTTAGGCATTAGTGTGAATGCAAATAGCTTTTAGATTTTGTTTATACTACAAATCCTTGAAGTGCCCCCCCCCCCCTCAAAAAAGCTTCCCCCCCCGGAATAAGCCCCCACACCTAGAACTACAAATTGTAAATAAGCCCCCCTCCCCCTCAAATAAGCCCCCACTGCTACTGTAAATTCTTGAATTGACCCCTCCATTTGATGATTTTTGTCATCTGATGTTGCTATGGCGTCTTATTGAATTACCACAACAAATTTATACTTTTGATACTTTTGGTAGTAATTAATTAAATGCTCATAAAGAAATTCCTACTAAAATAAACGAGGTCTTTTAATAATGTCTTCTTAATGTCTACAATAATTCTATAAGCCCCCCTCATATAAGCCCACCTCCTGTATAAGCCCCCATCCAAAAATATTAAAAAAATAAGCTCCCAGGGGGCTAATTTGAGGATTTACAGTATACAGGCAGTGCCAGTGCTGGTAGGTGAGATCTCTATCACTGACCTCGATAGCAGGGTTAGAATGCATTGATGTTCTTTTGTAATCCATTAGAGAGACAGCTGGCTATCTTGGCTGGCTTACAACCTACTGCAAAACTAACTAAATACATCAAAAATTAATTGGCAAGAAGAATGCTTCTGTCAAGTGGAAACTGAAATCAAACTCCGGAAATAACATCTTGACACATTTCAAGCTTTACAAACAAGTCTTCAAATCTGGGGATGAATCTAGGGATAAATCTGGTACAGCGTAAACTAACTGCAATGGGTCAAGAGTTAGGCGCAGAGATGTGCTTTCTTTGTGTAACCATTGACAAATTTTGCCTTGGCAAGCTTATATCTTCAGAGAAGGTCTTAAAACCTAGTAGAGTAAAAGCTTTTCTGCTACTAATTTTTACTTCCCAAAGACAAATTCAGGTGCATCAAATATATTCTTTTATATGCTGTGTTTTAGTTTTAAATGAAGTGTAACAAGTTTATTTTCTTTTACTCTAGGGGAATCTCTTTGACAAAGTGGTAGCTGATGAGTGCATATGGACATTGGGTATGTTTGTTCCACAGATTGTCATGGTTTTGCAGCACTTGTTTACGGTAACTTAAAGATTGCACCAGCAGCAATTTTTGACTCGGTGAAGAGCTTATGAAGGCTGTAAGGAAGTACCTAAATTTGCGCCTGTCTTCCAAACTAGGTAGTTCACGACTTAATCTGTATACACTTAGCTTGCATCAAACAGTTTACAATGCATTTATTTTCAAAACTTCTGTATTGCAAGTTGAAATTTCATTATGCAAAGTTGTGTCAAGCCTCTATTTGCAAGAGAACTGGAATAACTTTTTTTAAAGTCTTTTAATCATTATAGATTAAAAGTCTTTATTTCTCCATCAACTAGATGATTGCAAGTGCCAAATCCTGCCCTTTTTAAATGGCATTTTTTTATACAATCAGGCCCTAAGTTCCACATTTCTTCATAGAGGATCGCGAAGACTTGAGGATAACTCTTGTAAAAGTCAACAAAGATGCAGCTAATTGTTGGAAATCATTGCTAGAAGACAAATTTCCTGTTGATCCATGGACTTTCAGTGAAATGGAAAAGAAAATGGTGCTTGAAAGATTTCAAAGAGAAGTGAGCTATTTTAATTACATAACTTTTGTTGGTATCTCAAAAAATGATGCTTTGAGCTTCGTTCCATTGTGGGCCAGTTTTCACAACGCGTGTCTTGCATATCTCTATTTTGTTTTAGACCCTTGGCTATAAGTGCAAATGTTATATCCTTAGCATTTATACTTAAAGATGTGTCCTCTTTATTCCTCAAAGTACATATCAAATCTGTGGTTCGTTGTAGTACCTAAATCAGATATTCATCGGAAATAGATAGCTTGTTGGTGGTGGTGATGTCAATGGTGTAGCGCAGTCTAGACACCTCAGTTCGAAAGCTAAGCACCCCAGACAAAGCGGGACCCCAGCCAAAGCGGGACCCCAAATATTTTGATATGTTTTGCAACTTTTTCTAAACTTCGTTTGAGTTACTTTATTAACGAGGAAAGTTCTCGTAATTAAATTTTGCTTTACAACGTTAGAAGGGACTTTCTTACAGGCCTAAATAGGGGCCCGCCTCAGTGTTTTCCTGCGGGCCAAAAATGTAGAGGCTTCAAAAATACTTTGCTTCATTGGACATCGCCAAAAATTCGAATTAAAAAGGGACCTCTTCTGTTAAATTGGTTCTTTATGACACCAAAACACTCAAAAACAAAGTTGTGCTGATTTATCATTCATTCAATCTATTTTTCTCAATAAAAAAGCAGAGTTTGTCCTACCCTTAACCCTATCCTACCCATAAAGCTCTGACCAATACAATCCTACGCTGGATGCAACAAAGTGAAAAGAGAAAGTAACATAACATCCGATGTGCATCTGGTGACCCTGTGAATCATTTTCAATAGATTCTAATCCGTCCTAAGTAAGAATTAAATTTTTGGCTGCAATTTGATTTTAAAAGAATCTCTCCAAATTAATATTTAATGATGATTCCACATTAGAAATCTGTTTTTGTCAACTTTTCGCATTTTTTTGTTCTGCTGTCTAATATTAGGTATTATATTGGGATCTAATCTGTCGTAAGCCCGGGTCTCAACATACCTGTAAAGTAAGATAAATTGTGTGAATAATTAAAATCCTTTTTGAATATTTATAGTTTGGTTTCCAAATGTTTTATAAAGACAAAATGCTTAATTCAAGTAGTTTATCTCGCAAACCTTAAGTTCCTTTGATAGGAAATAATGGGTAAACAGTTTTCAAGGTTTTTGAAAAGATTGATTATAATAAATTTTTATTTCTTTAAATATGTCAATTGATTTTGTAATGCAGTGAAATCCCGTTTTGACGAACTCTGAAGGGAACTAGAAAATGGATCGTTATAACGGAGCTCCCTAAACAGGGAGAAAACGGTTTTTAGGTCTTTTCGCAGTTCACGCCTAAAAAACCTGCGTTGGGCTTGTTTAGGCTATCTCCAACTTCTGTGCACATTTCACTCCCAAAAACAAGCTGAATTCAAATATTAATAATGGTTAGTCATCGAAAATGAAGATCTTTATGCTCCTCTTACAATTTGGTACCAAGACATTGGCAATGCTGATATCGCTTTACTTCTAGTTAGCGGCTGAATGACGTAATCGATTACTTCAAATTCTTATTTGTTTTCTTCTTTTCACATTCCAATTTGGTCTCCCAGGTTAAGTATAAAAAGCAGATGAAGAATATATGAAAAGTTCGTTAAATCGAGGGTAATTATGATGAAGGGACCCTAAATTTGGTTCGTAATATCGAGAGTTCGTTATATCCGGGATTCGTTATACCGAGAGAATTTGTAAGGAGTTTGTTAGACAGAATCCAATGGACCAGACATTTAGTTCGTTATACCAGGAGGTTCGTTATATCCGGGTTTCGTCATACCGAGAGAATTTGTAAGGAGTTTGTTAGACAGAATCCAAGGGACCAGACATTTAGTTCGTTATACCGGGAGGTTAGTTATATCCGGGGTTCGTTATACCGAGAGAATTTGTAAGGAGTTTGTTAGACAGAATCCAATGGACCAGACATTTAGTTCGTTATACCGGGAGGTTAGTTATATCCGGGATTCGTTATACCGAGAGAATTTGTAAGGAGTTTGTTAGACAGAATCCAATGGACCAGACATTTAGTTCGTTATACCGGGAAGTTCGTTATATCCGGGGCTCGTTATATCGGGATTCCACTGTATTTCTTTGAATCTTTGGCGTTTGGCTTCGATAGCACCTTTAAATTCTTTAAAATTTTAAGCAATATATATTGAAAATAATTATCATTTTCATTTTATTTTCTAGAATCCTGGGTTTGATTTCAGTAAATCTGATGTCTCTGGGAACTTTCATGGCGGTGGCCCGAGTTTGCCTGGACAGTAATAATGAAGATGGACCAAAGAGCCTGCATTCTGAAGCTTGAGAAATATGACACTTTGGCAAGTCCGAGAACGCTGCAAACAGTACATACAATACAAATCTAAGATGCGATTTCACACGACAACTCTCATATCTACTAAACGTATTTCCTTGTGGAGTGTAGCATCGTATTTTGAGGTTATCTTTCTTAAGATTACTGTTTTCCCAGTACTTTTAGATCCAAAATAGTGCATCCAAATAGACGATGGAAGCTCAGCATAAAGTCTGGACATGTAAACGGCGGCGGGTAAAATAAACTGGGGTTCTTGCAACATTTGTTAAACAATAAGGCTTGTGACTTTCAATTGGCATCACTCACTTATGCGATTTTGATAGCTACTGTATGTCTCTACATCACAACAGTATGCTGTCCCTACCTCCAGAACGATTTTCTTGATAATGATTTTGAAGTTGTCGTTAGTACTCCTAGATTTTTTGGCAGTGACTGTACTTGGTTGTGACTGGCAGCGCCATGCAAATCAAGAAAGAAGAAGTTTCTTCTTAATACAGACTACGAAATTTTGCAAAAAACCAATCTTTTAATAAATATGAAATTTTATTGTGATAAGAATACATCTTAGCAATTACTCTCTACTAACACCATTTTATTTTAAATTAAATCATGTTAGATCTTGTACAAGATCTTTTTATGTTATCTTCTCATTATCGACTGACGCCTTGCGAATGCACTGCCTTGAAATACTGAGCCTTCTCGTCTGGTACGGAAAGGATGCTTGAACCTGACATTATCACTTTTAAGTATCGCGGCAGATCGCTCCCATTGTCGCTTGGCAACGATTTGTGGCATCTTAGGCTCTTTAGGGATTCTCAGCTCTGTGTAAGGAAGGGAAGCGTAGACTACGCATTGATTCTGTATCATTTTCTGCTTTATATTGGTGGGTGGTATTTTGTGTCTGTTTTTGGGTTGATAGTTTTTTCCGAGAATGTTAGTGGCTGGTATTTTTAACGTCTCCAGCCGTCTTTGCAACTCAAGTTCTTCCTTGTCGAGCGTACCATCTCCGAGGTTGCTGCACAGGAGCCCTGGATGCGTAGAGCGCCTTCGGCCCATCCCAAGGAAACGGAGGACGTTGGTGGCAATTCTGAAATAAGCGTTTTATTACGAAAGTCACCAGAATATATCACATGAAAGCAAAGGCGGCGTCAGCCCCCGAAAAATGGGGAGGGCTGGGGATTTAGAGGAACAAACAAGGGCTGGGGATTTAGAGGAACAAACAAGGGCTGGGGATTTAGAGGAACAAACAAGAACATTTTTTAGACCACGTCCTTTTCTTAGAAATTAAAATCAGGCATTTTAGTGTAAGACAATGTAAGGGACTTCAAGTCAACCCCGTTATAACAACGCTTCTTAACACAGTGAAATTTTGAATCGAAGAAAGTTCATAAAAAGATTATAGAAGACTTTTGAAAGCTCTACTAATTGTTCAAGTTAACTTTTGTCTGCAACATCTCGCTCGCTACAAATATGTACTGATTGAACTTGCAGAGACTTGTGGCGAGGCCAGTACGAGATCTTCCTGTCTTTCTGGTGGCAAAGCCAGCTCTTAAATGTTTACTTACAATTGCCCTGTTTTTAATATTACTTTTAAACTTTTAATAGAAACTTCAGGTGAAATTTTGATTTTGGTTTCGTTTCGGTTATTTTTGCTAATCTTATCATTTATATTTATTTGCTTCTATATTATTGCTGCCCCCATCCGACCATGAAACATGGAGTCTTTTAAATGTTTAAGTTACACTTAAACATGAGCATACTGCACCTCCATCTCGAACTGGATCCAGTAAGCACGCGCAGTGTTCCCTGCGAAGCAGTTCTTTGAATATCTGCAGGAACTTTCTTCTCGTGCTTTGGATGATAAAAGTTTTCCAGTGGCTCCCAAGGTGCTTTTTCTCCAAACGTTCCTGAGAATTAATTTTCACATATTGACCTTTTATCCTCTGAAATATAGCATCTTCACATGTCATCTTCAAACGACAAGGTGGATGTGGTTTTGTGTAATTATCTTAAATTCGTTCTTAAATAGCAAGAAACCACATAAAGGGGCATATTTCAGAAAGATGTCCTGTGTTAAAATCCGCTCTGTTTACGTTATCTTATGCAAACAGTCTTGTAAATGAATAGCAATCTATTCCTGGAGAAATTACAAATACGCATGAAATATGTATGGTGTCCATACCCACAAACCGTCCTTGCAATGTCCACACTCTCACACAGCAATCTGTAGATGCAGTTATCATTAATTCTTTGCTCTCCACGTAGTCTACACTGACGATACTTTTTGTATGGCCTCTGCAAAATTTAGTAAGAGTGGAAAGTTATGTAGAACCGCTACACATAACGTAGAATATTTTCTATAGTGGCAAAGTGGGGATGTCAACAAAATCTAGTTTTCGATATTTTTGGATTTTGAACTAATTGCCCTGCGAAGACACCATAAAATACTGCTAAACGTGTCAAATCAGTTATAGATTTATGAGATATGGCAAACTAAGTACCGGCTTTTCAAAATGTTTGAACCAAGCCTAAATAACAGCAGCCCCTTAGCAAACTGTAAACTTGTCATTTGTTATATCGCAGGAAATTTGTAACAGATATAAATAATTTTGCACATTTAGAGGCTTTCTCTGTGTTATACTTCTCGTTCGATCAAAATTAAAACAATTCTAAAATATAGATTTCCTTACGTCATTTTGTTGCCACTCTGTGCAGAAACGCAGTGGAACTTTCTTAGAGGTTTACGATTAAATTTCCAACAAATTCCAATAAAGTGGGTAAATTTCCCAAACTTTTTTGTCAAAACTGATGCTTTATAGCCAATAAAACCACAGCGTTTCTGCCTGAAATCAAGAGTTTTTAACTGCCCAACCTATAGAACTTCATTCAACAAAAGTTTGATTGAACATGTCCATTTTTCATTTTGAAATCCAAACGATTTCAAATATTGCTGATATTCATATATTGCTGACTTAGCAAAACTCTGTTATTGAGGCTGTTTCTTTAATAATGATACGCTAACTTTGAGGCTGTGTTCAATGCGTCTACTTGCATTGTGCTTCAAATAACTCAATCTTACCTAAAAGAAATGATTTTCTGTGGGGGTGTGGTGTTCACAGAGGACGTCAGGTCTTTCATGAGGCCTGAAAACCCGGACTGTTCAGCACTATCATCTGCCTCGTTTGCAGGTTTCAATGTATTTTTGAACAGTTTAGATCGCACCAAAGAGCTGAACATTGACTTTGACTTGGTGTCGGGCGTGGGCATTCCTTCAGCATTTCGCACAGAATAAGTGGAGATATCCCAAGCCTTTAAAAGACAGAATTTCACAATGAAAGACAATGATAAACAGTACAGTTACGAGCAAAGATAAGCGACGGTGGGTCTCGCTTTGACATAAGAGTACGCAAGTTATCCTTTCGTTGAAAGTTTTGCTGATAAAGCATATCTGTTTGCTTCTGTTCCAAAGCACTCTATCTGTATTTCAAGGAGTCATAGATGCCTTCTCTTACTGTAGAATTTATCACCATTTTTCTTCTATTATTATTAAAGCTTTTTTCAAAAGACTTTAATTCAATGAAACAAAACTAACTGCTATGTATCCCATGCTGTCTCCAGTGATGAGCATAAGACTCCTCGAGTCTGTTGCCATTCCCAAAACGGATTCGCCAGCAGTGTGTGCAGCTCTGAACTGGCCTAGCAAGCCTCCCCCTCGAACACTCCATGCTTGAATCAAGCCTCCTGCACTTGTCAGAAGTGATGCAGTCTTCTGATCGTGTTCCCGATTCTTGAGGAAGAGAACCTAATAACAGACACAAAAGGCTTGTTAAAGAAGGTTTTCCAAGGGTGTAGAAACATGTTAAAAGTTAGACATCCTTGGGTAATGTAGGGGGGTGTAAATGAATCCTTTTCAGTGGAAAGAGTATGCTTCTGGATGAAAGTGAGGGAATAATCGCTCAAAGACTCCCTGTTTCCTACCTTAATGGTCACCAAAACTTGTACGAACAATCTGCGTGAGATATGGCAAGCTGAGCAATCACAGCCAATTCACTAAATCTTTATTTGACAAAAAAGCGCATAAGCCTACCAGCCATGCAATGAAGTTAAATAGTGGTGTTTAGATGTTTGGTTTTAGACTTCTTAAATTTACTTAAACGGCACTTTGGTGGAAACGTTTGTGAAATTCTTAGTCAAAAGAAAGTCATCTTGGATACTGTGTCAAAATTGAAATTAAAACATCCACCTTATCCACAGATAAATGCTCTGAGGCATGCTTTAGCAGTTCTTCGCTTGTTGGTGGCCTTTTTTCTTGTTGTAAATTCGGAGATATTGGTGATAGAGCCTTCTTGATGTGTGTTCCAAATTTTGCATTAGTTGGCATGGACAGTGTCTTAGTCCCTTCATCTTCCACTTCATTGGCAAGAAAACCTTGTGCAATAAAGATAATGGTAAAGGACTCTCATCTCGAACATCGTCATGACGTATTTGCGCAACATTTCTATACAGGGGTATTGTGCTATTATACCCCCTGACCCCCTAGCACTTAACCCATGTTTCTATACCTAACACCCCTCCGAGATTAAGCCTACCCTCCTCTCATCTTATATAACAGCATCAACCAGTTAGGTAAAGGTGTTGGTACTTAATTAAAGTGGTATTTTCCAAGCAATAATCACTGTTTAGCATCAATCGGTGGAATAACTTCTACTTACTTTAACTTATTATAGCGTTTCATCTAACGTGGATTGTGCTCTTCCTTTGATCCTACATATGCAAAACACATACAAAACGTTGCAAATGAAGCTCTCGTACCTTGATACTTCTTGTTTCCCTTCACTGTGTTAACGTTGAATTGATAATACAAATGGCCCGTTTCAACGTTCCAGACCACTATTTGACCATCGTAACTAGCAGAAGCTGCCATCGTTGAGTTATATAGATCGATGCAAAGAATATCATCTTTATGGATGTGTGTGAATATCTTTGCCTGATCGTCTTCGTTTCCAGTAGTATCTCTGTTGGATAATTGTACCGTTGTGCAATGTAATGGCCGTGTAAGGAATTGCACGTTAAGAATAACTTTGTAATACCTTACATCTAGCTACTGTCCCTAGGTACAATCTCTGCCAAAAGTATTGGAACACAAAAGTAAGTTTTCAAAGGCTAACTAGGCCACTCCCTTCCCCAGTGCTACAAAGTTGGTTTCTCAAAGTTATTTAAGAAATGTACTTGATAGTATTATTATTATTCGTTTAGCCAGGATTACCAATTTTATTTAGATTTTAAGATACTGGCTGGTTACACACCATATTCGTTAAGATAATTTCAAAATGCAGCCTTTGTCAAACTTCTCAAATTTTACTGATGCGATTATTTGCCTTAAAAGCCATTTTTGATGTCCACAAACTTTACCACGTTATTTCACCACCATTTGGTAGAGAGAAACTTTTTTTCAACACTTGTCAAATATGAGCAACAATGGTGGCGCACCACAGGGGGACAGGGTGGATTCGATGCGAAAGAGACCCCAGAAAAAAAAACATTTTCTGGTACAAATCGCAATTTTCCTTGATATCTTTATGTATGACGAATCTATACTTAAAAATCTGGGGGGGCTAGCTTCCAGTTAGAGGGGCCTTTTCTCTACGCTAGAGGGTTTTCAACGGGATGCAGGGAACCTGGTTTGGGCTTATCAATCCCCCCAAGAAGCGGTATCTTGTGATAATAAAAAACAATCATTGAAGCAAAAAGAAAAAATGGTTGTCAAGAATGATTTTTTTTGTAACTATAGGAAGGAATCAAAATTTCATTAATGTTCACCTTGACTACAAACAAAATTACTTACCGGGGCCCCTAGCTTGTTAAATAAATGTAATAAAGATCGTTTTGAAAAAAACAGGAGAGAGTTGTTCTAACAATGACAAAAAACGATTGAACAGCTGTAGAAGAAAACATCAAATTATCAATAGAATATTTTATACAAAAATGGAGGCCAAGCAAGGGGCCAAGATAAACTCTGGAGGGGCAATGCCCCCTTGGCCACCCGTAGAAACGCCTCTTGGCCCCTGTAGAAACACCAAAGGGACATCAAATGATATGCTCTTGCTTGTCTCATGGCTGTTCTTAGACACTTTTTCAGTCTCGTAGGCAGAGAGAAAATGCGCAACTTACCTAAATATCGAGACTTGCTGATTCCAACCAACAAACACAATTGCTCGTTTTGGGCACGCAATTCCAGTAATCTGAAATGAACGAAATGCATGATGTCTTATTTTTGTCATTATCGCACTTAGCAGGCAAAAATTACATGTTTAGAAAAATTTGCTTCAAAAACTGTCCCATCCATAGACGTTGGAACTTGGAACACAACGAAAATATGCTCCCTCCCTACTTTTCAGAAACCGTAGTGTTATGAATCCTTTAAATATCGTGAAGTAATATACAATTTCCCCCGATTCGTCTCCGAAAAAAGGGGTTCAATAAAAACCACAAGTCTCTATAAACAACGTCATGAATTGGAAAGAGCAAGCGAAGAATATATACAAGGTAACAATAACAAGTTAACTTTCCAGGTAATTTAAATCTGAAGAAGACCAAAATTGAAAATTTGGCCTGAGAGAAGTTAATTTTGCAACCCTTAGTACAATCGAGGTGATAAAATAGCCAATCAAAATTAAAAAGGAGTAAATGTGTTAGAACTGATTATATTGTTTGTTTTTGCTACATAGCACCCGAAGGTAGTTGACGAATTAAATAGAGTAATTAGATGCTGTCAACGGTCAAAACAATTGTTATATGCGCAAGTGCATTGTGCCAGATTAATCTTTCTAGAGCCCAGACTGCACGCTTTTTAAGATTTAAAGAACCGTTTAATCTCCCGAGTTAATTTCCCGAAGGGCTTTTGAGCTTTAACTAAGACCCCGTTTACACTGGAGTGTTTTATCCGGATAAATTTTCATCCGGATAAAAATTTATGCGGATAGGCTCTCCGTCTACACGAGCGAATTTTATCCGTGTAGATATTTATCCGCTTTGCCGTACAAATATTTATCCTGCTACGAAAGCGAATAAATTTTTGTCCGGATAGAAAATTATCCGGCAAAGGGGAGTGTAAACAGTTTTATCCGGATAAATTTTTATACGCATACACAGTGAGGCTATTCTGTTTCATATTGAGACCATTTAAATATGATAACGAAACGGCGCAAGAGAAAAAATCGGCGCACTTTTGTTAATATTCCATGTCATTTTCGCTGTTTCCTGAACTATCATGGATGAAAGTTCACTTCAAACATCACACTATCTCTGTGTGCATTTTGAAGCTCTGTAGCTGCTGCAGCAAGGCTAAACGCTCTGCTAGCTGTTCTATCTGAGAGATCCTATAGAGTTAGCCAACGCAACTTGGAATCAATAGTTGACGATAGCAATTCACGGCTACAAAGAATAATCGTATTCTCAAAGCTTCAAGAAGAAATCGACGACCTCGCTGGTTCTGGGAAAGACCTTGGAGCAGCATGTGAAGTTCTTATCAGCCTTCTTGCTACTTCCTGTCGATGTATTCTCCGATTTCTTTGGCATTGTCGACTTTATGACAGAAATATGAACGTGTTCACTCTGACATCAATGAAAATTATTTTCGCGCGTTTTTAAATCAAGGGTTGTGCGCATGCCCAATTAAAAAACTCACCATTTAGTTTCACCGTGTAAACGGAGGGGCTAAACGAATAAAATTTTATCTGGTACAACGTAAACGGATAAAAATTTATCCGGATAAAAATTTATCCGGATAAAACACTCTAGTGTAAACGGGGTCTAATTCTCTTGTTATTATTTGCTATTCGTAATTGTCTCTTGCGCCACGCTTCCTCGTTTTTTGCTTGTAACTGTATGAACTGTATAAATATAATTGTCCAGGGATAGACATCCTGAATGCTGAACTTTATAAATATCTGCAAAAAAAATATTTATGAACAAGGCCAGACAGAATAACAGTAAGCCGTTAGCAAATTTTTCGTTGGCCATATTTCGCCCAATTTTGAATATATCTAACTGATCTCTGTGAACAGCTCTTTGAAAATGGTTGGCGACTTTGTTTCCCATTCACATTTTCTATCAGTTTGCTCATTTAGTTTCCAGCTCAGTCCATCTACCATAGATTTGTTGTGCAGCAGCTTCAAATTGTCATAACCAAGGTGTCCATACCAATAATGCCACAGTGCATTATCATCATTGGCATCAGTTGATCCAGAACAGCATGACTGCTCAGGATCTACATTCAATTTATACAGTTTTCCATTCTTGTGGCCAATACTGTAAACATTGCCATTAATGATTATCTTGCAATGTTGACCTTTAAACTGCACTTCTGCATCTTTGTCAGCGATAGAAGGCAAAGATAGCAATTTTTCTTCAGCAATTGTTTTTAGAGCAGTGATCAAATAATTCTAATCCTCTGGTAAAATGCTGTTTAAATTGATATCCAAATCTTTTACAGCTATTTCGTCATCCACTGCTTCCAGTGGTGGCGCCAGGGGAGGGCTAGGGGGGCTACAGCCCCTCCGTCGGAAGCATCTAGCCCCCCATCGGAGGAAATTTTAGGTTATTGTCGGAGCAAATTTGTGCAGAATATAGCTTCCTGCGACTTTCGCACAAAATGTTGCTCAAGATTGTTCCAAGCTTCTTTAGCATTCTTAGCGGATCGAACTTGCAATCTTGTTTCAACAGACAAGCACACTGTCGTGAGGGCCATATTTTCCCTCTTTCGAAATCTCAAATGCTGTTCAGGATTTGCAGCGGCATTCAGGGTGTCTTCTCCCGTAACTAATTCCCATAAATCTTTTCCGATAAGGTGCATTTTCATCTGGAACTTCCAGCTATGATAGTTCTCTCCATTCAGTTTTTCAACTTTAAAACCAGTGTCTTCAGCTGCTATTAGTACAGCGAAATATCCCAACAGACTTCCTCTGATTTATTTATTCACGGAGAAAACATCCAAGCCACGAGAAAGCGTAAGTAGTCTGTTAAGCAGTGGGTTTGATTGAATGAAGTGAATTGAAGTAAAGAAAAAGTAGATAATATCTTCTCTGGCTTTGCTGTTGCTTCTTCGGTCTTTTCATAATTTTCCTTCTAAAGTTCCAGCAATATCAATTTCAATGTCTAGATTTTTAACTCCTAGTTGGTCAGAAATTCTAATGCTAATTCCCTCCTTGCAATCGAAAATATTGCGAACTGTAAATGCCTCCACTTAATTTTGCTCTATTAAAGTTTATGACACTCTTCAGCTCCATTTATTGAGCTGACATCAAAACGTGAGTGTACGCCGAAGGTTTTTGGGCACAAGTAAATGGAATGCACCCTGACCATCAATGCAACAGCTTCTTGTTATTTTCATCGATGTGCACGCTGAAGCAAAGGTCACCCTTTCTTTCTTTCCCCAAAGCATGAGTCCTCCCCTCCTAATTTTTTTCTAAAAATCAATAATCAATGTTTTCCTGAGAATCGTCAAATTGTCTATTCTGAGCGGTATAGTAATTTGTTAAATTTTAGTCTGGGAGGTGCATTTTTAGCCATTCTAGAAGGCTTGATTTCAATAATTTTCTTGCCATCGGATCCTACCACGGCCCGGGGGGGGGGGGTACTTGGATACCAAAACGACGGGGGTGTGCACTCCTAAGATTGTTTTGGTGAACCGGCTTTAGAAAAAAAAGCTAAAAATGACACCCGGCTTTAGAATTTCTGGAAAAAAGAACAAAGGAAAACAAAAGCTTTGGTGCCAGTTGCCATGGTTGCCAGAACACCACAAAAACAATGGGCGGGCAGCGAAAATCAGGCAACCGGCTTTAGATTATATCCTTTGAACAGATACCCGGCCTGAGAATAAATTGCTGAAAATGATACCCGGAAAGACGTGCACATCCCGTCAGCAAAATATACTAAGTACCCCCCCCCCCTCCCCCCGGGTACCACGGTGGGTCCTCCTATGTCACTAAACTTTATTCTTAGCTCTCCAGATTCAATTTTGATAAAATCGCCCATAAGAAATGCCGTAAATAGTAAATAGACTATGGCTACCTTTAGTTAAAAATCTGAGGAGCCCAAACAAAAATTTGCTTTATTCTATTTTACTCTGAAACTGGTATTCTGGATATAATAAACGAGTTCAAAGGCCCACCAGCCGGTATGTACACATCAGTGTAATTGAATAGAATGTCTTTTGATTAGTATTTTATGTTTTGCCAACCGTGATTTCTCGTCTAGAAACACATCTATTATATAACCACAATATATAGATAGGGCGCAAAAATCGACTTGGCCATCCCAGGGGAAACATAGCCACCCCGGCACTGGCTTGAAGGGGCTGTAGCCCATATTTCCTTTATCTAAGTGTATTGAATGAAAAGGAATACAATGGGCAGCGTCCAGTCAAAATATGTGTATGGAAGCCCTGTGGCTTGTTATATATATCCACGCCAGCTGGTTTCCGCAGAATCTGTATGGTTACTAAAGAATGCACTGGCTGCACTGACTCGACAACAACAAGTGCTTGGGAGAATCCCGAAGAAAATGGCAATTCTGGGAGCGACTGCAAGGAGACTTAAATGTTTTTTTGTGGTTGCATGTTTGCTGTATTCAGCCTTAATTCTCAGTCAACTTTTAATTCAACGTAGATACATAAAGGAGCGGACATTCTTGAAGTCTAATTCAAGGAGTACAGTGGTTGTTAACACAAGTTCAACGAAGATCCCAATAATCAAAACCGAATGGGTACAACAACCGAAGATGTCACTGTGTAGCGATAAGCCTTCTTCGCTAGTCGGAAGACGAGATTTCAACTTCAACAACTCTGCCGCGCTCAATCACACGGAAAACGAAGACCTGCAAATTGATATCGGAGGCAGCTGGTCACCGAAAGACTGTATCCCAATAAAAAAAGTGGCAATTTTAGTGCCATATCGTAAAAGGCCTCAACAGTTAAACACTTTTCTTACTCACATTCACCCTATACTGCAAAGACAGCGGCTTGACTACAGGATTTTCGTTATAGAACAGGTAAGAACACTTTTAATGTAAACAGTGGCTTGACGAAGAAACCCGGGGTCGTTGGGAAAATTGATACGGGCTGTTACTAGCAGACTGCAAAGAAGGTGTCGTCCAAAACTGTAGTAGAGCATGCCAAGCACAATAGCAAGGTGCAAGAATGATACTTTTTCTTATGCTTTATTTAAAGAACTGTTAGACCTTATGAAAACAAGGTGAACTTGAGCGAAGTCTCAAAGGCAGGGTGTCTTAGGGACTCTTTTGATCGGGGGGTCCTTAGTTATGGAAAAAGTTGCCCAAAATACAACAGACATTCAGGGGTGGATCTAGAAATTATTCTGAGGAGTGCTTAAATTCATCGTCCCGGGTTGATATCATCGATTCTGCATTTTGGTATCTACAACTTTTCAAAAAATGGACTTCAGATTTGAAATCTTAAACTGAAAATTAGTATATATAGAGAACTTCATGTTGTTTGGACCGTTCGGTCGCGGGTTACTTTGTTTTGAATATTTAGATATTTCTTTAGATTTGACCGGAATTTGCTGCTGCAGTGAAAAAATTTCACTACAGCAACAAATTCCATTGGAATGTATAGAAAAAACTAAATTGTGAAAATGGGATAATTCACTGCCTGACGGCCCAAACAACATGAAAATTTCAGCACAAACTAATTTGAACATGAAGATTCCTGCACCCCTGCTCATAGGCCATAATAAAATGAAAGTTTTCTTAGAACTAAAGTGCATCGTTGCCTTGATTTAATTTTGCAATTTTTATGCTACTCTTTCATCAGGCTAAAATTGGAACTTGGGCTTCAGCTTTTTATGCCTATTGCAGCTTTTTACGCAATTTGGCTCTCTTGTTTCTCTTATATACACTTAAGCCTGGAATATACGATACAGTTTTAAGTTTTTTGAAAGCTGAAACTTCACACACGATCAATTTTTGACTGAAAACAAAATCTTATTTCGAGGACCTTTATCCTTAGATTATTTTTTTCTAAATTCTTCATCGGAATACAAAAAAGAATTATAAAAGTACATGATTACATCGTTGAATTTCTTTCGTATAACTGGGCCTTAAAAAGATATTTGATAAATATCAAAACACTGCTCAATTGTTACACCTGTAAACTACCGCAAAAACAAATGACTGGCCTAGGTTTTTTGCAAAGGGTAGACGATAGGGAAAAAAACAAAAGCATATAGCAAACCAAAAGGCAGTACAAGGGAAGTTAAAAGGCAATGAATCCACTGTTTCAAATCGACAAAGGGGTTAACGATCCGTTAAACCATAAAAGCAGATAAATGGAAAAGAAAAGACGTAAGAGAACACTCCATTCCACTTATGAATTAAATATTGTAAAAGACTGTCTTGAATTCTTATGACATTGAAAACTTTTTCTTGAAGGCTGGGACAACTACATTCAACAAAGGAGCAATTTACAACATCGGTTTCAATCAGTCGCTTAGTTATGATGGTTATGATTGCTACATTTTTCATGACGTCGATCTTTTGTGTGAGAATGATCTCAACTACTATGGTTGCCCTGCGTCTCCTATGCACATGTCCCCTTCTATAGACAAATTCGATTACAAGTAAGTGAAATTTTTAAGTATGAAAGTATAAAGAAATATTAAAGAAGTATGTGAAAATTCTTAATGACTATTGGTCAAAGGAGCATTCTTTTGAAATTGAAAGTAAAAATTATCGTAGAGCAAAAGAATCCGAGGGAAATGTCTAACGATGATGTCGGCGGATTTTGGCTCCATATCTTATCGTATATGAATTTGCAGGCATCTTCTTACTATATACTGCGAAAATTTTATAGATTCCGAAAAATACCTCTCCTCGGTTTCAGATGATGTCATCATTTACGACGTAACTGATAACGTCAGTTGCAGTTAAGGCTGCCAAAGTCATCTAAAGGATATTTTGAAAGAATGCTTCAAAATTCGTAAAATAACTTGCCAGCCAGTCAGAAAATAACCTATATGATGTATATATGATCAAGCTATATATTTTAATCACCAAGCAAAGAAATTTTGGATTGTTTAAAGACATTTTTGAATTCTATGCTAGAAATGCGATGACCGAGAAATAGGATAAAAATCCGGTCTTAATCCTGAGAAATTTTTAATGTAAACCGGTCTTAATCAAGCTAAACCGAGCCTAACCTTTCCACTTAGAGTGCTATTTGAGGATATGCAAAATAGATTCTGAAGCAGGCTTAATTCTGTATGCTAAATATCAAAACCGAAAATGCAAGTCGCCAAAGATACGCCACTCTGCCAGGCATGTAGATACGGTGTAGATACGGAATAATCTCCTTTTCGTGTCATTTTACGTCCCTGTATAAGCTTATCGCAACAACATCCAGCCAGCTACAGTTGAATTCAACCCAAAGACATGCATTTTTCCTTTGAAAAGTCCAAAATATGTAGCACTTGATTGGAATATTCTATTTTAATCTGGAGCTTGCCCAAAAGCAGGAGATATGTTTTTTACACGTGTTTTTGTCTAGTTTTCAGAAGAAACTCGGGCAGTTCCATGTCATTAAACAACCTAGAGAATGGGCAGGAAATTTAACTTTTGATCATTATTTAAGAGTATGGATTTCTATTCGTGTAAATGTCTACAATGTAAGTTGACAAGTTCAACAAATGCATATCTCAATTGTTTTAGACTGCCATATACAAAACTTTTTGGAGGAATACAAGCATTCACAAAGGAGGATTATGTGAAGATCAATGGATACACAAACATTTACTGGGGGTGGGGGGCCGAAGATGACAATCTTTACTCTCGTATTGTTGGTAAAGGATTGAAGCTGAAGCGACCATCGATGGAAATTGGTCGTTTCAAAATGAATAAGGAGCACCACTTTCGCAGTGATGGCTGGAGTGCTGAGAATATAAAATTGTATGTAAACAAGATTTCTAAACAAGATGTAGACGGTCTTAATAGTATTCATAAACTTAAATTTACAATACAAGAACGATTAGAGCCGTTGTTCACACTTATATCAATTAATTTACAAAGGTAACGAAGTGCACGGTGGGTATGAACTAACAATAAAAGTAGAGAACTGCGCCAAGATGTGACCACCTTCGTATTTTTAGCTTAGATCAACCTTCTTATTTAAAATATTGAAGAGATACATAGGTATTTCAAAACCTTAGTTTTGCAGGATATTGTTTTGGAATTTTTATGTTGCGTTTGAATTATTTTAGTATAGGTTTATCAAGTACCCCTCTGTGTACAAAACCCTATGAAAAACGCTCCTGGGGGGGAGGGAGCTGGGGTGGAATTTAAAACTGGAAAGTCATCTTTTGAAAATTCATATGGACCGGGCATTTTTTTCATTGTCCACGTCCCCTGCGAGCCGGGTTGGTTTGCTAATCTGATTTGTTCTATTTATCGATCGTGCTCGTATACTGTGACGTGCTCCACCATGCTTGTCCTATGCCCCTTCTCCGAGTATAGGTGCAATCCTTGGGAGTCTTCTGGCCTCCCTAGTGTTTGAGTTAAAATATCTAGGGTAAGGCGTTTGGTTTCATTGCATTTCAAATCATGTTTTGAGTTGAAGTAAAGGTTAAGGGGGTTGAAGCCTAGTTACCAATGTACCAAATCTCTAACCCACATCCTCTTTCTCTATATAAATTGTTGCTGTCTTTCGTACAACCCTTACATTTTGAGTTTCTTTCTACGGCATCGTGAAAGCATTTCATACCATTGATTATATTTAAACCGACTTAAGGTGTACCCTTGTGCTATCCCCAGGAATGCTAAATTTCTTTTGTAAAAAATAAAGATTGTCTACATAGCATAATTGCGTTTGATTGTGCTAACTCCGTAGCACACTTAAACATTGGATGATTAAATATGTAGACGTAAGCAACATTGTTGTAACATTTGTGATTCTGAAAATAAACAAAAAGCAAAAAAGGGTTCTGTTTATTTTCCATCTGCTGTCAGATGGTCTTCAATTCTTACTTTATCACTGGCCATATTTGGTAGACACACCTTTTATTCTCGTTTCCAATTTAAGCACTTTGTTGAGCACATTTATCTTCAATAAAGATGCTAGTTGGTGTAAGTTATCCCATGGACCGCGCACCAGTCTAAAAGTGGAGGGGCTGAAATGGGTGTGATAAAAAAAAATTTGAGGCCACGCCCTCCAGAACGCCGGAAAATGCCCCTTTTAGAAAATACTTTTTCATTTCTACTTAATTTCTTATAAACAGTCTGGTTCAGAGAAGTTATAAATAACTATAAAAATAGATAAAATTAGCTTGAGAGTAACAAAATACCAAGCTAACCAAACTAGGAAATTGTTGTACACCAAATCGAACGTTGTTGATTTTTGAACTTTGACATTTTGAACTCGAACCATTGTAGGCAATAATTTGAATATTTGGCAAACACTTTATTTCCGGATAACTTTGCTGTTAATTATCTATGTTTCTTTTGGTTGTAGGTCTTACGTGTTTTTAGCTGATTAGTTGTTATTAATACTTGTAAAATGCTTGTATCTATAAATACGCTGTAGTAGTTTTAAGAGGGAGACTTTTTGGGAGAAGCATCTTGCTGTTCGTTCAAAGTGCTGACGAAAGAAGTTGTTGTCTCTCTGTTCCACTCTGCCACAAGTCGAGTTGAAAAGGGCCGTGAGTTATTTTATACATAGTTGCACTGTAGTTAAAGTGTAGTATAACAAAATACATCATATCATTAAAGAAGAGAAAACACCTAGAAAATGAAAAAAGAAGGTTCCCAGTCAAGAAGAACTGCTACTACATAAAAGTAAATTATGCAAAGATGCATTAGAGTAAATCTTCCAAAAATGTGTAGCCTATTATTGCAAAAAAGTGGGAGGGGGACTATAGCCCCTGCTAGCCCAATGGCTGCGCGGTGCCTGAATCATCCCGCTTCATAATGCTTGTTTTTGTCTCTACCGGTGCTACTGAGGTACATTAGGTTGGCTGTATTGCTACAGGTTGCACCTATTGATTTTCCTGTTATTTCTGAAAGTTTCATTTGCTATAAAGCCTCTATCCGTATGAAAAACGTCGTTTAAGGTGTTGTAAGTAAATTGATGTTGCCACGATAAAACAATGAAAACCGATGCTGAAGTATCGAGGATGAAGTAGAATCTAATTTTCCTAGAGTGTTAGATCAAATTAATTGACACATTAATAATAATTTCCTCATTTTGAGGATATCAGCTGAGATTTCTTTTGTTTGCGGTATTTTTTTGTGCTTACCCGATATAAGCATAGATAGCAAATGACATTCAAAATTCTATCACATCTTTGACCTTAGGAAAATACGTCTTATATCTGCATCTTTATCAATATTTTGCAAGAACGAATGTTATTACTGCAAAGAGACCCAAACATAAGATTCAACGAAGAACCTAAAAGTTTAGCTAGAGATTTTCAAAAATACCTTATCCAGTTACTAATAACCAAGATCTAACTTGTAAGAATCTATTTTTCTCATGAAGAAAATTATTCTATATGATTCAGTCCTACATTGTGAATTCATGAATCTAGAAAAGTCAGTGCTGTCTTTTCCATCACATATTACTTGGAAGTCCTATGACAGAATAACTTCTTCCATTATCCTAAATTGTGTCAAGCTAGCTTACTTTTTTATTCCCGTTAGCGAAGGCAAGTCAATTTCTTTCAATTTAGCCGTGAATTTTAGTCATTTTCTTGATTGTAATTTTTAAGCCTGTAAATATTTCAGCTTTTATCCATGTAAACTTTTACGTTTGTAAACTTTACTTTGTAATAAACAGGTTTTTTGTTGATAACAGTAACTTACTTGCTGAACAAATTAACCTGTATTTATATAAAAGATTATTATTATTATATTAAGCCTGGTTCGCGTTCCTTGAAAATCGTTGCAAACTAACAGCGGTTCTTTTAACGATCTCTATTGATTTAGCCTCGTATAGGGGACGCAAATAGTGAATAAATATTCTTGAAATGGGACGCACACGTGTTTGTAAGCTTAGCTTTCACATCTTCGTAAAGCCGATAGAAGTCAGCGATGTTTAAAAAGGAATACTTCGAAGCAACGCCAGTTGGCAAGTCAACATTAAAGGCCCTTGCGCAACCGGCATGCCTAGCGGCAGTTGTCTTGAGAGATTGACCTTGTTTTGTATTTTCATTCAGTATTTCTGCAGTAGTTAAGATGTGTGATCTAAAAATAACAACAAAGGCGATGACTGGTGTTTATTCCAACCGTGACCTGTCAAAAATACAGTCTTTTTTCTGTTTGATAAAATCAAACAGAAAGATGTTATGATAGCTGCTCATACTATGATATTACGCACTATTACGATATTATGATAGCTGCTCATATTATGATATTACGCACTATTACGATATTATGATAGCTGCGCATATTCCTTGTTGAATATTGTGTTTGTATAACAACATTAGCAACAGAGCCGTTAAGAGAGCCCTTTGTTTACTTTCGTTTATAACGTCACACTTATTCTCATTCTCTACCCACCTCTCGTAGTTATACGATTTCCCGCGTGAAAGATCTACTTAATTATCATTTTAGGCGTCTTTGTCCATCCTATAAATTTATCTTGGTCACATAAATAGATTTAAATTACTTTTTAACAAATTTTATTTTTCAAAAACAACCTCATAAAGCCTAGTATTAACATTCAAGTTTCAATCTTCTGACTTTTATATAACGATATCTGTTATATAATTATCAATTATTCCTGTAACTTTCAGCAATTATTTTTTGTAGCATAATAGTAAATTCCAGATTCTACTAACCGGTTTTGAGGATAAATAAATATATTGTATGTAAATGTTTTCTAAAATTTTAAGCATTCATTTGTCTTGAGCTTTTAGAATTTAGGTTTCAAGGACTTTTTCTTTGGACTGTTAGCATTTATGTTCCTAAAAACATTTTATCTGGTTTGTAATCTGAATTCAAAATATATTACAGAAAATTTCATTGCTATTTCTGACACATGATTGATGTTTCTGAAGGTTTTAGGACGCATGTACCTTTTGGACTGTTAGCATTTATATTTCTTTAAACATTTTGTTTGGTTTATAACCTGAATTCAAAATATATCATAGAGAATTCACTCCCGCAATTTTCTGGCTGGTTTCAGGTGGTTTCCAAATTTATTTATGGCTGGCTTATCATTTCCCTTAAGACTGCTTTTCACCTTGACCTCTTGTACAGAGGTCACCAATGCATTCTGCGGTGCATCGTTTCCTGCAGCACCTGTTTTGCTTCTATTTTTGAATCTTCTTTTCGTGTGAAAACTTGGTTGAATTGAATTGTAAGTTAATTGAATTTGCCACCATGAAACGATGAAAGAAGCTGTCATAAAGTGCTAATTGATATAAAGAGAAAGCGCTCATTAATCTAGTGTACACCAATGTTTGTTGCAGGTGTTTATTTTTTGGGGAGCTGAAGAAGAACACCTTGTCAAGAGACAAAAAACCGGTTGAATGCCAACCCGTGTTTCGAATCTCTTGCTGATCAGGTTTTCTCGCGTTTTCCTTGGGTCGAATAGGAAGCATGTATAGAACAATAATATCATCTCCCCCTTCCCCTTTCACGCCTCCCTTTCAAAGTTGAAGTCTATGGTTTTCGAATGCAACGATATCAATTTTGAAATGAGAGGTAGGGCGTTAAAAATCTTAACCCCAACCTTTTAGAAATGTTGATCGACACATTCATAACATGACTTCTGCCTTTTTTGTTTACTTCTAGAAATTTCATACTTTTGTGTCCACGGTATATTTACCTTTATGCTCAGCTGTCTCAAGCACAGGTAAAACTTTTGCATTCAACTTTCAATCACACATTTGACTTCAAAGGTAAACTACAAAACTACGCTCAACTACGAAAATACCTCCAGTAAACGCCAGTTTCCAAGACAACTCTTAATCCTTGCGATTTCTCATGTTTATCCTTATTGAGACTTCGTATGCAAAATTATTACTACGATGGTACAGCTGCCTCTATACAGCGTTTTATTTGTGTAGCAACATTAGCAACGGAATTGTTCAGAGACCCACATTTCGTTTTCCATATCGCGTCTTCCTTGTTCCATAATGGCGACATGTTTCGGATTATTGGTAAAGCCCGATCGTCGTTCCACCTAGCAGTTTTGGAATCTATCTACATAAGCACGTAAAACCCGCTACTGTTTAGACAAAAGGAGTTCGTTTTCACCTTAGGACTCCATCGGTAACATTCTCAATAGGTAAGCGGCACTGATTGGTCAACCTCAACAGTCACATGCTCGTGTTTCTGATTGGCCTATTTCGATCCACAACTGGGATCGAGTTTTCGGTCTATGTTCTGGCGTAGAGTTTTTGATCTATGTTCTGACTTTTTAAACTCTGAGGAGTGTCAGACGAAAAGCTTTAGGTTACTAAATGTTTGCTTTTTTCAAAGCCAATTTCCTTGTTCTTTCTTAAACCAACCTCTTGTACACACACATTCAAGCTGACAGATTCAACTTTCCCGGCGTCGTGACTTTGCCTCATTCCGTTCGAAACTTTTTCGTTTGTAATCATGGTTACTAAAACAATTTCTATTATTTTCTGAAAAACTATTTTGTTTTCTTGGAAACGACATCATAACTCCTAGCATTTAACAAGAACCTAAGCAGTAATTCTTCTGCAACATTAAGCGTATATTTCTAATTCAATGACAATTATTGTCTTGAGACAAACATGGGTAAAATTTTGGATGCATTTTTCTTCACTTCTGGAACCTGGAACATTTAGTATTTATGTCTTGGAACTTTTACTGTTGACATTTTTTGAACATTAGCAATTATCCTCATAGGCATTAACAATTTATGTTTCGGAACTTTTAGTCTTTAAAGTACTGTCGCTTTTTGAATGGGAACGAGCCTTTTTTATAATGGACTGAAGTTGTGTCTAGCCTACTTTCTGTAGAATTTTTGTGCACATTTTCTATCTTTATTCCAATAAGACATTTGGCATCTAAAAAGCTTATAGTTCACTATAAACAACTCATACCTCACTGCAAATAACTCATACCTCACTACCATCGGCTGACTGCAGCTCTCTGAGACAGGCACCATTGTTGAAGTTCCAGATTCTAACTGTACCATCACCTGTACCAGTTATCAATCTCCTCATCGTGGGGTCAAAAGAAATGGAAGTTATTTCCACGTCATCATCAGCTACTTTGAACATAATCGATTTTTCTCCAGTTTCCAGTTGCCAAACATTCACAACTGATCCATGGCAAGCGCTGACAACCTGTGTGAATTAAATGATTGAAAATTAAATGGCACTTTTTAAACTTCTCAAGTCAATTAGTTACATCATATACTTTTTATCATCAAAATTTGTCGAGGCCGCGAAAATCTTTGACCATAAACAGCATACAAAGCTACTTTAAGAACAGGAAAAAAATTTAAATGTATTTATACAACTAACAAGTGATGTAGAAGTGAAACATAATAATATTACAACATGATTGGTTATTTTTAACTAAGCTAGTAGCTTAAAACACCGATAACGAAACATTTCTTTTTGGTATCTCATTTTCTTAAACACTGGGAGCTTTGAAAGGCTCAATCTGCGTTTTATTTTTACTCGTTGTTTCTTGCTAAGTGTTTAATTTTGAGCATCTGACATTTTGATATAACCAAAGCAGAAAGACAAGTTAGTAAAAAAGTGCTGCTATTTTATCGCAGAATGCTAATAATAATAATAATAATCTCTTTGTTTACAGTTGGTTTGAGCAATAGTTAATATACATAGATAATTATGTAAAACTAATTAATACCAACTATTTATAAATATAAAAAGAAAAAGAAATACAATCTTTGGCATTTCCAATGCTACAATCTTTAACCAATCAATCTACCTAAAAAGGTCTTTTTTCCACATGCACAAATTCAGTGTCTAGCCTTATTTTGCAAGTTATTTTAGATTTTATTCATGGATAATTAGATGGTCTAAAATCAAATTTTTCACTAAGGAGTTAAAGGTTATCCCCAGAGGCTTGTGGTTCAGTGGTCAAGGATTGCAATTCCAAGGGCCTAGGGCTTGAGTAGGGAAGGAAGGATTCACATCGAGAGTGAAGGAAGGATTCACAAGGATTCTAGAATTCTATGCATAGGATTAACAAAGTTTGTTACACCAAGCGGAATTCAACGAAATTAATTTTGCATGAGATTTCAAAATGTAAAAATTTGAAAATATGAAAATTGACAGTGAGTATGTTTGGCTCAAAACCTTAGGCGCAGGCTTAAAGGAGGAGGGGGTCATCAGGGCTTGAGGCCCCCTGACAAAAAATTGGGGAAGGGGGCTAAGCGAAAATTGGGGCAGGAGACAAGGAAGCTGGCTATCGATTTGTTGGACTAATTTTTCATATTGTTGGTTTCACGGATCAAAATCATCTCAAGAGATTTAATCAAGATCAAATAACAAGGATAATAAAAAATGTAAAAAAAATCGCCTTAGAACCCTAAAGCTAAGCCTCTTTTTACCCTGTGCCGTTGTTAGCCACCATTAGCAATTGCAGGTAATCTTTTAGTAACCCCCCCCCTTTGAAAAAATATAACTTTGTGCCTGTGCTCAAAGGTTGTGTACCTACCTACTGAAAATTTTTGAGGGCATAAAGGATGATGCAAATTTGAATATCAGTAGGTCGAAGCCCAAAAAAATTTCGAATCAAATTCTACGCTAAATCAAGATCGTTTTGCCCATTTGTGTGTACCTGATTGAATAGATCATTATACAAGGCTGCACAAAGAGGCTTGCAATGACTCGTTACTTCATCATCTCCGGCAGCATAGTCGATCTTCGCTCTTTTGTCCAGCACTACAAGCTAAAAAAATATATTCTTAAAAGGGTTGCGCAAGAATGACATTCTTGTTGATATTTGAGCTGCCCTGGAATGTGCTATTCACAATCAGGGGCGGATCCAGAGCAAATTTGAAGGAGGGGCAGCTGGTAGTGGGGGTGCTGAAAAGTTTTCAGAAATTGGTGACGAGTGTGCGCTGTATACAACAATTTCAGATACTTTTTCAAAATAAACAACATAACCTTGAGGTAATCCTTAAAGCAAATTAACCTATCGGTCCAAGAACCTTTTTCATCCGATTCTCATTCTTAAAAAGGGGCGCACAATTTCCAAAAAACCGGCGCCAGACTTGCTTAAACTCGTTAAGGGAGGGGCAACTGCCCCTAGTTTCCCACATCCTTAAATCCGCCACTGTTCACAATCGTTCGATTTCGAAGGATATACACGATAAACTTAAAAATGTTTATAAATAGCCTCTGAATTGTTGAGAAGAGAAAAAAATGGCCAAAGTGCACTCTCACACATTCAGGGGGCTGCTTTGTATATGTCAAGATGCTATTCCCTGATGAAGGAAAATTTTTTGCATGCACTAAGCAAGGCATATTTTTACCCTTTGTTTCCTTGTTACCATAGTAACCGTTAATTTGATTGAAATTTTGATGTCATACTTCAAATCAGCACATTTGATTACCTTACGACAGCAATTTTCAAAACTCTATCATCAAAGACAAAGATTTTAGTGACCTAGTTGAACCAGTGACCTACCTTAAAAAAACCAAGGAACTTAAAAGGAACATGTTACTCAAATAGGCCTTTTATGAAATTTGACATCTTTGCTTGCACTTATAGGAGATAAAAATTCGTGAAGTTGATCCTCTCCTCGACAACTGTAAACAGCACTTATCGTCGATTGTTTCAATTATCTGTATTCACCATAGAGATAGGGTTATTTACATGGCTTCAAACATCTTTGTGAATCTTTGTTTACTTGTGACTAGTGCCTTTTAACGCGAATAATTAAGTAAAGGGAGTTCAAAGTTTGTGTCTGTGTAGGAATTCTCAGTAATGGCTTTAAGTCGCACGACAACGCTATCAGCCTTCTTGAATAGAGAAAATGTAGCCCTAGTTAAAGATCAAGAGGAAACTAATTACCCTTTAAGATTAGACTGCCCTTTCTGAACGAATGCTATCAAGCAGGGATTTTAGTTTACTTCATATTTACATATTTAGACATTTGCCAAGGGGACTGCTTTACACCCAGTGGGTAATACATCATTTCAACCTAACACCTCGTTTTAGAAATTTCTCCGGACTTCATTATACGACTTTTTTAAGCTCAGATTTGGTTTTGTCGACATAATTCAAGGTCGGATACAGTTTTTCATATTGTTTGTATCTATATTTTAGATTATATGAAGAAATGAAGTTTGAGAACTTGAAAGGGATTTGACTGCAAAAATTATTCTGGGTGAAACTCCCCCCTCCCCCTTACGCGCCCTATGTAAATGGACACTGGTTGGTGATCTGAATTAATCATTACTTGCACCTGTCAATATCGTTAAAAAAGTAATAACCTTGCATTGCATATGAATAAAAGCTCGATTTTATTGATTACATGAGCAAAAATATTTAAGACTGTGCGCATATTTCTGAACACCTTTGCAATAGCAATAACAGAAGCTTTTGTTTTGAATTGCACCTGTGCAATTCTATTACCATGAATACCTGTGACTGAGCACAAGGAGCTCAGACGTATACTTAAGGGTTGGTAAATGTTGAACTGATAAACAACTGGACTTTCTTTACATAGGGATTAGCCAAGGTTGATCGTTAATAGTTATGAACCATTAGAAATTGGGTAGCAAGAGACAGAGCTGACGCGTTTCCACGTTTCCGCGTTTCCGCGCTCCGTGCCATTGTTGAATCTCCTTTTTGATAATTGCGCAAAGCTTTCTTCTTTTATATCCATGGCAAATATAAGGCTCACTGGAAAGCAAACCATTCTCTTGCAACCAACCGTTTACACGGGATCCGGTCCAGATCGGATCCATACGGGATCCCAAAAGTGTTCGGATAGCGGATCCAAAAGTATACGGATCCACCAGGTTCCGTGTAAACGCAAGGCCTATCCCGTACTCTTATGGATCCGATCCGGTTCGGATCTGCTCTCGTGTAAACGGGGTCTTAGGGCCTGTTTACAGGGGATCGGATCCAAATGGATCCGTACCCAAAGTCAAAGTGGTACGGATAGGCTTTGCGTTTACACGGGACCTGGCGGATCCGATCCAATTTGGATCTGCTATCCGTACCCGTTTGGGATCGCTTTTGAAGGTGGTCCCGTTTGGATCCGATCCCAAAAAGGTCTCGTGTAAATGGATCCATACGGATCCGATCCCGTGTAAACGCAAGTATTTTCAGATCCGATCCCGTGTAAACAGGCCCTTAACCTTGTAATCATGGAGTGTGCATCATAAAGCTCTTGAAGTTGAACTAGCATCTATATATGTCTTCGAACCTACATACGGGGTAAAACATTACCCTATAATAACCAAGGGTTGCACTAACAGCAAAAATCATCACATTAAAGACTCATTATATTAAATTTATACATTAATGATTCATTCTTAATGGTAACTGATACTGCAGTATGTAACTTTGCTGATGATACTACGATTTTCGCAGCTGACTGTCAATTGGATAAAGTTTTAGAACGGCTAGAAACTGATGCTCTTGTTTTATCAAAGTGGTTTCCAGAAAACTTTATGAAATTGAATGCAGGGAAATGTCATCTTCTTACTTTTGGAACAAATCAAGATGACTTTAGGATCAAAATCTGTGAGGCCATTGTTGATAAAAAACCTTTGAAGAAAAACTGCTAGGGGTGATAATAGATAAAAATCTTAATTTCAAAAGTCACGTCTCAAATGTATGCAAAAGAGCCAGCCAAAAACTGCATGCTCTTGCTAGAGTTTCACCATTTATGGGTTCTGATAAACTGCGTCTCCTAATGAACAGCTTCATAAAAGCTCAGTTTAGCTACTGCTCCCTAACTTGAAGGTTCCATGACAGATGTCTGAATGCTAAAGTGAATAAAATCCACGAAAGAGCACTCAGAATTGTTTATAAAGACAGTCATGCTGACTGCGAAGCATTGCTGACTTTGGATAATGCAGTATCAATTCACCAACGCAATCTACAGTACTTGATGATAGAAATATACAAAACCAAACATAACCTGAACCCTAGTTTCATGAGTGAGATTTTTGAAACAAGAAATGTACATCATGATTTGCGAACTAAAAATAATCTTTGCATTCCAAAAGCCAGGACAACTCCTTATGGTATAGAAACTGTGAGATATTTAGGTCAAAAACTGTGGCAAACACTACCTCACAGTATAAGAGAGTCCCAATCATTGGCAACATTTAAAAAAGAATTAAGAGCACACCCTAAAGAATGCGACTGTAGATTGTGTAAAAAATTATTGCTGGGTTAGGTTTTATTTAGAACATTATACCATAAACATTTTTAATATTGTAACGCTGCATAAACATTTTAGCCATATACCATATCAGTCGTTGCATAAACCTTTTTAATATTGTATCATATATTTTTATTTCATACTAACTCTTTATAGATAGTTGGCCTTAATTAGCTTCTTTATAGCTATCAGCCGTTCATTTAGTACGCCAACTTTAAACAAATTATTTATTATTATTATTATTATATATATATATTATATATATATCATTGCTAACAGTAGGCCATTTGACTTATTGCTAACAAAACTTTTAATGCTTAGTGTGCTGATCCACTCATGTACTCAATGGCTTAGAATATAATAAATGTGGAGGGGGGGTTGGGTGCGGGGTTGATGGTGTCATGACCCTAGTTGGCTTTCTATGATGTGTTCTGGCTCAGGTTGTTTAAAAACAGTAATGGTTGTTCAACTGTATTTAAAGTATCATTTTGTAGATTGCTGCTTATTCGCTCAACTTCACATTTCGATTACATCATTGAATTAGGAAGTTTTTTGGCTGTCAAAATCAAGGTTTATTTTAAAAAATTTTATCACAGCACATATTCAGCCGATCCTAAAAAATTAAGGCATTGCCTTTACAATTGTTAGCAGCCTTTCCTTCGAACTGACGGAATGTGACAAATAAATTTTCAAATTTTATTCTATTTATTGCGAACAGCAGTGGAATGCTGTGGAGAAGTAATGCGGCATAACTTGTTGGCGTTGTACTAGCTTCTTCCTACTCAAACGGACAACAGCATCAGGCGTTTAAATGTTTGCTTAAATCTAGATACCAAGCTATATCTGCTACTTAATTTCATTAGACATTCAATACTTGTTGCACCCAAGTTTTGATTGAGTATGAAAGGCAGAAGTATAATTTTATGGTATAGTTTTCATATTTTGAAAGAAAAGAGGTAGCAAAGCGTTGATTTGATTTTTAACTTTCGCGTTATACTTCCTAAAATTTTACGAATACCACACCGATGACAGTGAAAAAGTTAAAAAAATTGAACGTACCGATGTACCACCGAGGACCAATGTCATGTGCTTTGGGTTATAATGAGCTGTTGTGACAGGCGTGCTCCCAATGTGTACCAGTCGGCTTGGAATCGTTTGGATGCATAGCTGGTCCCTCATGTCCCAAATTTTGATCATCTTTAAAAAAAATGGCAACAGATTCAAAACCAACGTTTGCCAGTGAACAGAATAAGAAATTAACGGCCATAGAAAAAATCTCACTAATGACATAGAAATACAGCCATTAAATGCAAAAATGCTTGTTCTTGCGATACAGATACAAAACACACAAAGTAACAATGCTATGACATCTTAAGTCAATACCTTAGCTAAATTTTTCCTTGGAAGTGGTAGTTGCTCAAACCCCCATGTTTTCCACAGTAGTATTTGGCAGGCTCGCAGCCATGTTCCTTGAATCCAATTACAAGGTATCCCTGATGACTTTCAATTCATTCCCCCGAACCTCCTAAAACATGTTCTTATTCCTTACCTTGTCCTTTGATATACTGATTATTTGCTGGTGCTCGCTGTCCATTATGATTTGGCAAATTGGTGCAACATGTCCCTTGAGTACCTATGAGCACACATGCAATAATATTTACTGATTGCGCATTTTATTTTATATTTCATTAATTATTGCTTAAAACCTTAAGTATAGATTTCCCCAAGTTTTGGCAAAACGTCGGCAGGAAGAGTTGTATAGAAGAAAGCCACTGAAGAAAGCTACCAATCAGTAGGCAAGCGGCACTGATTGGTCAACCTCAACAAAATAGCTCAAGGGTGAAAAACCAAAACATATCTTATCAAAAAATTTTGCAGGCCTTGGTTGTAAATTGTGTTCCTTCATTCAAAATTGACTTAAGCCAGATCCTGATTGTGCAGTAAATCAATCATATCCTGATCAGATGAAAAGACAAAAAGGATGTCGACTTTGAAATCAACCGACCGTTTGTTTGTATTCATTTCTTGCTACGCAAATTTGGAATTTAGGTTAGAGGGCATTTGTCGCGGGCTACCTTCAAAACACGGAATCCGGAATGCGGAATACGGAATCAGGAATCCGGAATATGGAATGGCATTGAATATGGAATGCGGAATCAGGAAACTTTCTGCCACACTATCAGGGCCTCCGACGAAGGGTGGGGGCCTTAGCCCCCCTACTTCTTTGCAAAACAATAGAGTTTTTTTTCAAAATCTTTTGTTATGGGTGTTAAATTTTCCCTTGCCCCCCTTTGTCCTTGCATTTTTCAACCTTTGTCGAAGCCCATGTCTATCATTTATCGATGTTGATAGACAGAATATACAGATAAAGTGGCATGCAGGGTATGAAATATCATGTCATTTAACGTGATTTGAAGCTCAGCACTAAGTATGAATAAAAACAAGTAGACGAGGTACGTTGTGTGAATACAGCGATGTGTCATACAACAAAAGTGTTTGCAGTCGAATTCAAAAAAAGATAATAGCATTCCTTTTTCAATCATGTTTACGACGCATGCCCAAATATATTATGTAAAAAACTTACAACCATTGAAATTGCGTTTGGTCTACCTGTGTTTTTTCAATAGTTGCACTGAGGCTATTGAAAGAAGAATTTTTACCGAAGTTGCTTTCGTGGTTACGTATGGATTCCAAAGACGAATGATTCGGTCAGGACCACCAGTTACTGAAACAAAACAAAAGAAGAAATATTAAGTAATGTCTTTTTACTTCACAATACTTTACTTCACGTTTCATTAATAAATTACTAGGATAAGCCTGGATTAGTCCATTATACTTCAAAATAACACTTTACATATGTCTCACGGTTGACAATCGTTTCACTGAAACAAGATTCTGGCAGGATACAAGTGCGGAATAGATTTTTGTGGCGTCATCACTTGACAACTCTATTCTGTGCTTAAACTGAGCACCGGTCAGAAATTTTCCTGGATCCGCCCCTACTTTACCAGCCATCGTTTAAACTTCAAATATGTTATCAAAACAGAGAGAGCTGTTATCTTAAAATCATGGAATACGATAGCCGCTGATCTGCACTCACCTATAACATTGTTGTCTTTGTCGTAGTCAAAAGCGTAAATACCTTTACGAACGCGAAAATAGGAGTTCCTGTTCACAAAAAAATTAAAAGTTGAAATAATAAAGTTACTAGTAATGTTAAAGCCCAGATCTTTACTTTTATCTGCATGTTTTGAAATATTCAAAATATTATTACTTTGTGCTGGATTAAGCCCACATTTGGTCTGAAGCTGCAGCATGAAAGGGCCTATTTTTGGGCCACTTAGCTTCAGAGAAATTCTTCTTGACTTGGGTCCTGCTTAACCCGGTCTTGTGTTTATCCAAAGAAATAATTGCTGCTTAATTAAGACCGCGTCCCAACGGAGGCGCTCGGAAATCCAGTTTGGGAGTACATACATTTTCTTTCGTTGCAAGTCTCCAAGGTACAAAGATGTGTTGTTTGTTCTTGTACATGAAAGGAAGCATTGCAAATTTGGTATGAATTTCACTTTTCTCACCCAGTCATCGTGCAGTCCCTGCATTTGAACAAAACATATTACTGATGTTTCTTTTTGCATAAATATGATGCTACCATCTTTCTTTTAAAACGTTCTAAATGGTGCCTAAAAAACCTTTCTGAACTTCAATGAGAAAGATTTCTTTTGCTGTACTTCATTAATATCTTTCATTTAAGATCAGCTGACAGCGAATATTTCCAGTAATTTACCGCTGGCATTAGAAGTAGCAATATCAGATCGGAGATGACTTTGATATGTAGCGCCAACACATTAAAAAACTATCGCAGAATTTCTTTAAATTGGATTGATCATTATATGATAGAGTTTTAATTCAATTAATCCTTTTAAACCCCACTGATAAAGAGATAATGGAGCGAAATTGAACTCAGTTATTCAGTTATAAAGCAATTTGCTACTTTTAGCTTTGTAAAGCCTTGGCCAAACTGGGCAACATTGTCGGGCAACATTCACAAATTCATAATGTTGCTCAAATTTTGTCCAGTTTGGCCACCATGTCGGCCGACAAATCATTAAGAAATTTGTTGCTCGAATGTTTGAACATGCTCAAACATTTTTCGGCAACATTTGTTGCTCAGCTCTTTGCTGTCCAGTTTGGCCACATTATCGGGCAACAATTCACCTCAATTTACCATCTGAGAAAAAATCAACATGCGCAGTGTTGTATTGCAAAACAATAAACATGCGCAGTGTTGTATTGCAAAACAATATCCTCAACTCGATTCAATTAAAATAGCCTGTCAAAATTTAAGCTTCGAAGTTGATTTTGCAGAATGGGAAGTAAACCATGGAGAGGAAGAATATAAAGGTCTCGTCTGAAACAAGTCCAAGTGCAAGTTCTTGAAACAACAAATCAGCCAAATGCTACTGCTTCTACGAGTGCTCAACCAAAGGGTGCTAAAAGCAACACGATGGTGTTGTGCTGAGCTGAGTCAAAATCAGCTTCCAGTGGCTGCAGCTTGCATTCTTTCAGCCATACTTATCCAAACTTTTAAAACCACTTATCAATTTAAATTTGGCGCGCTGTTTCGACAACATCAGCAAAAGATGCTGCACGACAATGTTGCCCAGTTTGGCCACCATGTTTCGACGACAAAAAAATCAACAAAGTTTCAAGCAACATTGTCGGGCAACAATGTTGCCCAGTTTGGCCAAGGCTTAATGCTTGAAAATTTCTTTATTTCCTACACCATGCATCTGGCTTAAACATACTCACTGGTAGGGAAATCACTTTTACTGATCTATGGTTTTTCTTGAACAATTCTTTGAATGATATTCGTCGAAATGTTACTATAAGAAAGAACTTAACGAATTTAGAAATTGCTGTGAATTATAGGTACGCTGAAATGGTCAGCTGACTTTTAAAACTCTTTGCAGCAGAAAAAACGTATGCCAATTTATAGCAGTATATTAACAAGATTCGATATAGTATGACATGATGTATGATATGGGTGGGGTTTTCGGTATGTAGTATGTTATATGTTGTATGTGGTATGTGGTACTCGGTGTGTGGTATTTTGAATGTGGTGTGCGGTTTGTTGTACTTGGTATGTGGTAGGCGGTATGTTGTATGTCGTATGCTGTGGTATCATGTCCTGATGTGTTGTATACGTAAGCATTCATTCATGCATCGCGTCGGGTCATCTCGTGTAATGTTAGTTCGGTCATGTTTTCGCGTGAAATGTTTTGACACTACGAGTCGTGTCGTGCCGTGTCGTGTCGTGTCGAGTCGTGTCGTGTCGTGTCGTGTCGTGTATTGTAGTGTATTGTAGTGTCGTGTCGTGTCGTGTTGTGTCGTGTCGTATCCTTACTCGTTCATGCATGCAACGTAGACAGATACCTAATTTTGAGATGGTAAAGACGTCTTACATTGTTTAATAAACTTTGTCTTGTACTGTAATATTTTTAACATACCATGCGATAAAACTTCCAGTTTACCAATGTTGACATCAAATAGGCCTACTGTCGCCTCTTTGAACATTATACAAGAGACTCCACCGCCTGTGTCACCAAGAAGTATTAGACTTTCATTCAGGTTCCTTGGATTATACCTAAAGGCATTTGAGTAATATTTAAAAACATCATTGCTGCTTGAATATATTGGCAGAACTGTTTCATAAAGTAGCAAAAATAACAAAATTGCACACTCAAAGCTTCTTGAGAGGATTGTCGAAGAAGTAAAAGAAAGCGGCTATTGTGCAGGCATAATTGATGAAACATCTGACTTTCGTCAGCACGAATAAATGTCAGTTTGTGTCATTTTTGCACTGAATGATGTACGAAAGGAAGTTTTTGCTAAATTTCACAAAACTCAGTCTTCAGCAGGTTACAAATTGGGCTTAAAAGCGTATGTAGAAACTTGTTGGCAAATGCTTTGACGGTCTAAAATAAGCGGCAAAGCTGAGGGCTTGGCAAAGCGAATGGAGGACTGCCTTGGTCATTAGTTGAGTCTTGCAGAAGTGAGTCAATGAGAAATGGACTTGATGCTTTTCAAGGACTCTACAATTTAATTTAGGTCAACACCGAGGTGAAACAAGGTGCCCTAAACTGTGTTACGCCACAGGCCCGTGATTAGGGAATACAAGCGTGAATGCTAACCCTTCGACAGAAATCATCATAAAGGCTTACTCCTTCTACAAGAAGATTATGAGTTTCTGACCTCCTAGAAATGGAACACAAATTATTCAACAATCACAAGAATTGGCATGTAAGTAAAAGTACAAAATGTGCGCAAAACATACCAATAATCCATTGACAAAATGCTATGCTGAAATCCTGTTACCATGTATTGCTTGTCAAAATTATTCCCGGAACAGTCATAAAATGCTGTAAAAGTGAACTTATCGTTAAAGGCACACTTTTGCTCTGTATACTGTTCAATAAAAGCAATTGCAATGGGGCACCAAAACAAAACAATGCGTCGCGGCTGCTCAATTTCTTAACTTGTGTTCCAGTCCCCTACGAATTCACTGTACATCAATACTCAACTAATAATGGAGTTTGCAAGAAGAGGCATATCGAACAAGCAACTTGAATAGATTCACTATACTCAAAAAGCTAAATTTCTGCCACTGCCTCATAGCAAGCCACATAAGCAAGGGTGGAATTTTTACACACATTCATTGATCGATTCATAATCGAGTTTCTTTCTGTTCAACTTTAACGTTGCTGCAGAATATTTTAAGAGTCCCTCTAGTTATAGAAATTTGAATTGTTTTCAGCAAACTATTCTGTAAATTGTTTGGAAACTACAACTCTATTATTTCATTAATTTCAAGAAGATGCAGACTAAAACTGCGTTATAAACAAACATACAGAGATCTCGCTCAGTCGTTGATACCGCAATCTTCTTTACGTTGCCAAGTGCCACTAAACAAGTGACCCAGATGGGTCTTGTTTTATTCGACGATGAATGGTGGTCACCAAGCTATAAGGAAAACTTGAGATTAATCTGCTTTCTGTATAAGGCTGAAATAGTTTGCCAACATCGCAAGGCTTTCTCACAAGCAGCATCAAGCACGGCGCCACTGGGGGGCTGGGGAGGCTTCAGCCCCCCACTTAATCTTAGCCCCCCAGGCTTAATTTCGTGGCGCCGTCTCTGAGCATTTGTTTTGTTTGATTCCCATTAGCCCGCAAAAGAAAATAAACTACTCCCTGTAGAGTAGAATATTTATGCCTAATAAATACTTGATTCCTTTAAAAACAAGTAGCATATTCTTTCTGCAGTAAAATTTCTGACTTATGGAATCCCTGGAGTTGCTTTATGCACACTCACTTTTGAAAATAGTTAAAACTTAATACTCTTTATTTAACAATACAGTACCTAAAGTTTGCTAAAGTGAATTATACATTTTTACTTTGAAAAGCTAAAATAAAACTAATTAGAAAAGAATTAAAATATGGTCCAACCATAAAGCTCATATCTTCAAGAGACGCACATTTTCCAATAGGATATAAACATTTTTCCAATTAATTTCTTTCAGTATACTGTTCAGTTTGAAAGTTGCTGACTATAACTTAACATTAGAGTTCTGAGATTGGAAATTAACGTGTGTATAGTCACGTTAACATCAACAAATAACGCTACACATAAATATAACCCCTGCATTAAATCTGCAACAAAGTCTTGATCGTGTTGCTCAGTGGCGGTTTTAAGTGGGTCCAGGGGGGCAATGGCCCCAGGCCCCGCGCTTATAATAACCAAAAGGGCCCCATATCTATGAAAAAAGATAGAAATTGTAAGGAACAGGAGCCCCGCAGATGTTTTTCCCTGGGCTCCGCAGTCCCTAAAACCGCCACTGGTGTTGCTCGTTGAAACATGATAATTTCAAATCGCTTACGTGTTATAAAAAGATTTATATTGCTTGATGGCATCCCCAACGCAACTGCCAATGTCGCTATATCTAGTTAATGTACAGCCCGACATTCCCTTTCCCCGAAATTTCTCACTAGATATGCATGAATCTTAAGGACCATCTTTTTGGAAAAGTGTCTCTCCCATTCCAGACTACTTATGTGGCCCACCCTTCTTCCCCGGTAGTTCTGCTTGAGTAAACCAAACAAACTCGCCAGGATCAAAACATCATGGCTTTTCCATGAGGCAGAATACTGAATGCAGTACTCAGGTATGCCTAGACATTATAAAAAAATTAATTAAATTCGCAGATCCAACAAAATTGCCCTAGATCCAGAAACCAAACATTCACCCGAGTATCCTGGTTGTGACACTGGGTAAGCAAAGCAAATCTCTAGACACATACGAGGACAGTTTTTTGCAGCTTGAAGTCGAGGTTCCAAAACACCAGCGCTCCATCTTTGCTGCAGGAGAGATATCGACCAGAACTGGAGTCTACTTCGTCGGAATTTTGACCATGGTTTGCTCCAAATGATGGCAGATAGGCTACGCTGACAAGAATGTCGTGATGAGGGCTGTCAATGGAAAAAATCTTTATCAGTTGTTAGAACAAAAAACTCAGGAACATAAGATAAAATATTAATAATGAATTAATGAATTCAACGAAATAAAAAGATCGCGACTTGAAATATTGTCAAATGTTAATGTAAAAGAAATTAAAAGTATTGAAGACTTAAGATGAATGAATACATTAAGCACAATAGAAATATCATGATAAAATATTTCATCAAATGCTATAGAAAAATATTGTTTTATCAAATCGCCTGTTCTCAGTTTTAAAGAAGCTGAAGAGGTACATTTCTAATGGCATCGGTTTACACGAGAGTGAACTACTTTGTTCCAAGGTTTTATCGACATACTTCTACCGTACCGTTTATAAAATTCAAAGTGTAAACGGAGTATTTCACCAAAAATTACCCATCACATAGAAGCAATAAATAATGGAAGTGAGGATGTTCGGGGGATTTTAAACAAAAGAATGCGAAATCTCCCTCCTTTTTCTACATGCTCTTTCTATCTATTATTTTCAATTTCCTTTGGAAAAAGTGTATTTCCGATGCAAGAAATATGATTTTTTTCATTGTGATAAAGTAAGGTTATGAAAATGTTTTTTCTAGTCTCAAAACATATACCAAAAGAAAATTCTTTCAAGGAAGCATTGAAAATTAGATTGTTATAATACTTTATGTTAAATGCTTTGTCCCAATTAGCAGTGCACGATACCAAAAGAAAATTCTTTCAAGGAAACATTGAAAATTAGATAGTTATAAAACTTTAGGTTAAATGCTTTGTCCCAATTAGCAGCGCACGATTGTGGATATTTCATTATAGAAACATTTAGATCTTAAACATACTTGGTGATTGTTCGATCAGGGTTTGGGAATGGCAGCTAAAACAAAGGCAGGATGATTGTTAAATGAACTATTTGAAATAGTCATGATAAATGTCATAATTATAGTCAGTAACAGCTTCAAACAAATTAGAATACTTTTGGCGTTCAAGAGAAAAGAGAGGCTCCCTATAAAAGAAATTTAAGACGCTGAAATAGGATAATGTAAAATCAATGAAATCTGGTAATATAAATTTATGCCATTGATTTATCTTACTACAAAAGTTTTTAGCAAAAATAACCAGAATCTGCCTCTAGAATATAAGGAAAAGCTCTCTGATGCCCAGAGTGCTATTTTTTTCAAGACTTCTTGTGACCGTAAACTTTTTGAAAAAATTTCCTGTGAAATTAGTTTCGATTTTATGATTCAAAAACCTCAATAATGCGATAAAATTATGTTGTTGAAGACAAAAGGAGTCACATGAGTAAAATATGAAAGTACAGATTTTATCAGAAATGTTTTGCCATATTTATAATCAGAACTGCAAAGAGGTTTCGGAGTTCCTAGGACAAAGCCGAAAGTCAAGCCCCCAGTGAGCGGAGGGAACAGAAAATATTTGTCACCAAGCCCTTAAGATTAGCTTAAAATGCATTTCAGAATATTTCTTGCAGTCATTTCTTGCAAATTTTTTAAAATCTTACGTTCTTAAGCATACTTTTGCTACAATTGATTAATTCCAATCCTAATATCGTGCAATCAACCCTGAGGCCCCCTGGGGCATTTTGCCCCTCATTCCCCCTTTCAGCAGCGCCACTTATATTGGATGCTATTGTCAAAACTCTTTCAAAGGGCTGGCAAAGAAATGTGGAACATTGCCATTCTTGCATCAATGAGCGAGCATTAAAATGGCAATTCCTGCGTCTTGATAAATGAAGCGATTTTATGAAAGACTCATACCAAAAACTACAACTTTGTACAAAGGAGATTTATCTGTAGTGTTGTGAGTGAGTTACAAGCAGGAAATCCCTGCAAAAATACACCTGTGATACGGGAGGTTGGTTCTTTCTTTATAGCCTGCATTTAAAAAATATCTCAAACACTAATAACGGTATGGGGTCGTAATGACATATCAATAATGACATAATTTGTTACTTTGCAACGAAAGCTGATCCCCTTGAGCTCCCACAGCACAGTATTACTTTTCGAAACATAGTTTTGATCTTTTTCAGTGTAATGGGTTGATTTATTCTGAGCATTTAGATTCCTTCCAAAATGCTTACCTTCTTGTAAAATGTATAAAACTTTTCTATTATTCATCTATGGTTGAAAAATTTCCTGCGAGAAAAATTTTCTAACTGATTTCCTGTGACCAATGGTCACACGGTCACGGGGAAAAGAACGCCCTGCTGATGCCATGAAAACTTAATCAAGTGAAGCTATCTAGCCGTAAAGTAAATGGCTACCTTTCTACATTTTTATAAACGTATTAACTCTTACCACATTCGTCATAAATCATACACAAATATGGTAGAATGCCATTTGGTGTATTTCTCTGATATTTTTGGCATGGTGTCAATTACAAAGATGTAAAGCTCTTTTCAAACCAAAGCAGCATTGTGACCCTGTGCTTTACAAAACCAATAAAATATTATCAACGATAAAATTTTCAAACCTCGTTTACATCACGGCTCATACTGTCTTTCTGTTGATTTTCCAACAACATGTAGTTGCAGAATTCCTCCTGTATAAGAAAACCATTTATCATAAATAGAAATATTTGTATTCATCGATATTTGCATTAAATGATTGAAAATTTACAGTTATACTGAATAAAGATGTGATAGATAGTAGGCCATTAAAACTCCGACAAGAAAAATCAAATGCAGATAAACTATGCATTTAAGATTTAAAAAGGTAAATTGAAAGATAAAGTTAATTTTAGGATTCCTAGTAGCCATAAAAACTGTACAACAACAGATTTCAAAAATCATACGACATGGAAAAACGCTGGGTATGATATTCATTGAATTTTACAATGGTAAATTTATCATAACAAACTGCTTATTAAAATAGTCTGGATCAAATTTGGTTTAGAGGATCAACCAACCCAGTCCACAGTTCCATCACAGTTCGTGTCAACCTTCATAAACAGCATATTTAGCTGTTTATCATCAAGCTACAGGCAAAGAAAGAAAAAAAAACATAAATTAATAAAGCTTATTTTTGTCCTTTGATATTTGGAAAATGCCACGCTAGTCAGTGACATCATAATATTATTTCCATTCCGTCAATCATATTGTCAAAAAGGATGAATTTGAGTGGCATAGCTTAAAAGGGTGTGCGAAAGCAGTGATATATTAAAAAATTATTAACATGGGTTAGGGTTAGGGCTCATTACTTAGGCACGATATTTACAATAGATTGTCTTTCTTGTTTTGATAATGTAACCTTGTTTATTGTTATAAGAAAATTTCATAATATTATGTTGCAATTACAATTGCCATTAGAAGAAGAAATAATTGAAAAAATGCATGAGTAACTAGTTGTTGCAAAGATTTGAATTTATCAAAGTCTACACATGGGTGCCCACTGTTTGTATCAAAAATTGCCAAAAAAATTTCACATAGAAATCACTATTTGTCCAATTAAAATTTGAATGATATCAGGAAAATACTCTAAGTCCCTTTAGTAGCAATTTTAATTGATTATATGGAAACTTTTCATTAGCAACGTACTTTAAACTCAAGCTGGTGAACTTAGAGTTAAAGAAGCACGCTATTTGGGTTAAAAGTTGCTACTCCGTGTTTCACATCTAATGCGATCATAAGGCCTATACAGTACCACCTCCAAGGCATCGAGCACTTTATGACAGACCGTTAAACATACTTTTCATGAGCTTAATTAATATGTTACTGATTTCAACCACTTTAAGAATATGGTAAACAGCCATAATCTCTTCAATTTATTTGTATTAACAATAGATGTAATGCTTTGTACGTTTTTAGAAACATGCCTTTAAGGAAGATGGTGGTCTTTTTCTGTTTCACTATCCTGAAAAGAAAACATCTATTAAAACCGCTTACTTCTTGTTGGAATGCCATTTTCAGGGCTTTGCCAAATTCATCAATATCTAGGCCTCCTCCACAATCTTCATCAGCGTTCTGCATTTTTCATTAGAAAAATTTACAAAAACAATTAAAAAATTGTTTGTGAAATTTTAAAATTTTTGTAAAAATATACACTTGCATATAAGAGCGTTTCACCAAGTATAAAGTCGTTTATAGTGTTCTTTGGAATTGTTATTAAATCATGTTACAATGAATTCAATTATCATCTAGATTTGCTCAAAAATATTTTGCCATTATTATGGCTACTTTTGAGCAAGCAGTGGAACACATCCAGAAAAAAAATTCATAAAATATTAATCAACAAAAAGTTGACACTATTTATCATGACATATAATTTTGAGAACATTTACCTCAAAGATTTGTTGTAGCATTTTCAGATTCTCATTGTTTAGTTGGTCCTCAATCTTTCCTTTTGTTTTTGGAGATTTTGATTTTCTCATCTTCAAATGAATTCAAATAAAACATTAATGATTATACAAAGCTCTATGACTTTTGACATTTTTTGAAGACGTTTATCCATCGTTCACAAAATTATCTATTTACTACAATAGAATTCTGAAATACGATTTTGCAAGGAAGATACTGCCAATAAACTTGAGATCTCATAAGTTTTTTAAGTCGAAGAAACAAGGAAAAAATCTGTCATGTGTAATCTTCTATCTGTTAACTAGTAAGATCTATGAAATAATAATATATTGCCAGCCCAAATGTTGTTATCTTTATTAAACTGCCTAATGATATTGAGAGATAAAACTACTTTGAACGTTAGCAGTTCAGTTAAAACTTAACTAGATGTATGCTATGCACGCTTCAAAAACTAAATGAAGTTAAAATGAAGCAATTCACAACAAACAGGTACAGTTGGGCATTGTCTGTAGAAGAAATTTTCAAATGAGCTCTTTTTGTACATTCAATAATCAAAACGAGAGCACCCCTATCATCAAACTCTATCATTCAATTTTGAAATATACTAAAAAACTGTATCAAATATTTTTTATTTCGTTATATCTTATAAATGGTGCGATAACATTCCTAGACTAAACTTCTTAGGGCTTTGCTGGGGTTTGAGGACCAAATTTTTCAATATATTAATCTAATTTCCTTTTTAGTGAATAAATAGATCTAGTAAATGTAAAAAGAAATGTAAATCTTACTTTCACAGACTGCGAAGAGTTTTTACTTGAAATATCGTCATCTTCGTCAATGGAGAATGTAGCACTTCCTTTGTTGACGTTGCTAGAGTCAGAATTCTTTGAATGCGCCGAATTGGTCTTCGAAGGAGTTTTTAGAAAATCCATGTTCAGTTACTTATCATTAACTTCAAATTTTGAAGAATTTTACTATTGTAAATGAGCTACCTATTTCCAGCTAACAAAGCCTAGAATGCGTTGTTTTTCCAAATTATATTGCAATATATTCATAGAGTTCATTTTTTGAATAATGACGTCAAAATAATCGGTTTGATTTCTCATCAAGTATATATCTTACGTCATAAGTAGCTGCAGATGAAACAATCAGTACCCAGAATGCAATTAGCATCATCGGTCAAAGAGATTGAGAGAAAAGAACGTGTCCCATTCCCAAGTATCGTGTTATTTTCTTTGTTCTCTAAAGAAGGCTTCCATGGTTGAGAAAATTGTCTGTGTGGAGAGACCATGATACAGGATTTAAGAACAGCATCTTGAAGGCCATTACATTGTCATGCTTGCATGTTTAGCTAAAACTTAGTATTTCTTCTATTTTACTACTGCTTAGATAAAAATCAACAGCCGGCCAATATCTTCAAATATTTTCTACCCCCATCTAGCATAGTATCTCCAAAACAAACCAAGCGGAAACTTACCATGCTGAAGTCCTTTTCGCCCGACACTCTTCAGAGTATAAATGTCAGATGGCAGTTTAAGGCAGAGACATTTTTCGATTTTTTAAAAAAAACCTCCCATGATATTATCCAGCTTCAATGACAATTGAATTGAAAAACTATTTTTGTCATCTAATACAAAATTTAAAAATGACTTTGGAAAAAGCAAACTTTTCCAGATACACTGAAGCTTTCCGTCTAATGCTGTTCAGACTGTCAAACGTCAGAATAATAATCGAAAACTTTGAACTTTAGTTCTTCACTGCAAAAGAGTTGAGGTTTAAACAGAAGGAATTTCGGTTGAAGAGGTTCAAAAATTGTGTGAGTATGATAACACGAAACATGCAAAATCTGTTGTACCCCAATGATGTGTTCTTGAGCTGTTATTATTCAATGCTTTCATTGTTGCAAAAATGTTACCTAAGTTGCACGATTTGATATGAAGTTACGAAGAGACAATAGATTCAGATCTTGGAAACGGCAGCTTGATAATAAAGAAGATATCCAGTACGGGACAAAAAGAGACATTTTTAAATTTCTGCTTCAACATCTTTGATCCAATTGAATTGAACGACTGATCCATTACAAAATCGACAAATTCAGTGAGACGTTCTAGTTACAAATCCATGCTTTGACGAATTCAGTTTGACATAATCAGTAGACAGAAATCAATTAAAACCTTTCGTCTTTAGCTAGAATCGTCTTCTGCAAAGACATAAATAGAGCAGCAATCTACTTACGAACGGTTGATAAGGTTTACTGGTGATGTATCACATAGCAAAAGCTTTTCTTTCTCTGAGACATTTTTTATGTATAGGATAATGAAACAATTTCAAGGTATAAAGAACTTCTTATGATTCCCTATTCAAACAATATTTTCTATGGAAATTGTAGCGTTTCTTTTTGGTAGCCTTTTTGTCAAATAATAAAAGAACATGCTCTTTCTGCACTTTCACTGGCGGTTTTAAAAAGGAAGTGGAAAGAGCTGTAGATGCAATTTTGGAGTATAATTCCAACTTCTACATCACTGCGATACTTTAGACATTTACAAGGCATTTGTAAGGCTTTTTGCTGAAGAATCAACTTTCTTAAAATGTTTGAAATTGATGTGATATGAAAACTTGATAAAGATAAACCAAGAGCTATATATTGCCACATCTGGAGTCTCCCAATGATCCTGCTTGGGTCCCTTTCTATTGATAGTTTTTCCTAAATCATCTTGAAATGATTCTAAAACTTCAAAACCTGGCACATACTGCCCAATGGCACCCAACAATTCATTGGTAGGAATTTACATTGAATGTCCCTATCACTTTGCATTTTAAGGTGTGGTTCTTTAAAACAAGTAAAAGTATAAACTAAAGTCCTATAAAAAGAAAACAAGAGCAAAGGAAGCAAAGTCCACATTCTTATCCAAATATGCGATAAAATCATATCGAAATCAGCTGTTCACATGATACCGCTAAGTAACATATCGTATAGGTATCCAGGGGCGGATCCAGGCATTCTTACAGTTCTTACAGAAGGCAGTCGAATTTTTAGATATAAGAACAAGTTATCGAATCAAGGTGAAAAAATGCAAAAAACATAGTCTTCAGAAATCAATATGAATTCAAATAAAACTGAGTGTCATCACATTTTGTCCGGGGCTTACCAAGGTTGAATTAATTTACACATTGAAATCATCATGAACAGGTACATGCGCATGAAAACATGATTCTAAAGAATGTCTCTTCAAGAATTCTCTTTCCTTGATACCTTGTTTTTACTATTCTAAACATTCCTCCCATAAAAAATCCTGGTCACTTTACTGCCAATCATAATGCAATGTTATGTAATGGTCTTCATTTTAAAAATTGTAATTTAAAAGATTACAAAATAATCACTCAATTATGTTGCTTGAAAACCTTAGAACGATATCTCTACAAGTGGACGGTTTTTTTTTGAATTTTCTATCCCCTGTTTCTTGATACCAAATTTTAAAATTTTCTTTGGTTCATTTGATATCCTTTCTCGTTGGTTAGTTTAAAGATCTTTAATAGACAGATATTTTAATTTTTCATCCAGCAATATTGGTTCGTTTGACCGGGGCTTCTGTAGCAAGGTTCAGTACGCTTTGATAAAAATTCGATTTTCTTCGAACTTAAACTTTCACCAAACAATATCTCATTAAAACAATATCCCAAAACAATCAAACGTTAGCAAAAGAGATGTTTTAACAGAACATTGTTTAGTGTTCTTATCATGGTTCTTATTTGCAGGCACCGCGGAGCGTTAAGAAAAGTGGGGGGTCTAAAAAAAGTGGGGGGCTAAAACCATATAAAAAGAGGCTTTTATGGTAGTTTGATACTTAATATTTGGCATTTTTGCAAAAAGTGCCAATTGCTTCGCGGTGCCTGATTTGTCAATGTGTTTTGTAACTGCGAAGCATTTGGCGAGATTTACATCGGGTACTAAACGTCCTCACCAAAGAAAAACATTCGAGCTGAATGCATGCAATATGGAGGAAGAAAGCGACGATAGTGATGGCAGACAAGAACAGAACGTAGAACAAGAAGCAGATTCATCAACGAGTGAAGACGAAGATGATGATGAAAACGATGAGCTTATTCTTTTAGGAATAGATGAGTGGCTAATGTTAGATAATGTCGTTATCCAGCAAGGTAAAATACAAACGATGATTCTCTGACCAAATCTTTTTTCCGTGCTATTAGCACTAATTTACTCAATATCTTGCAGATTACTCTAGAATAGATAGATTTAGTTGTTTGGAAATTTCTTTCGAGCCATGAACAACTTCCGACCTTGTTGGAGAAAATTTATTTTCTAAGATATAAGGTAATGCTTTTGCACTGATCTGCTCTGTAGAAGTTACCTCTTATAGATTAGAAAAAAAGACCAGTTCCAGCATTTGCATTAGCTCGTTGAATGTGCAATTTTGCAATGCTTTTACTGTATACCATAATACATCTGTGTAATTTGCAAGTAAAGTCTGTAGCTACCCCAGACATCTGAGTTCTGAAATATCCAACTTGTATTTTTCCTTCCTCTTTTGTTATAAGTTGTAGGCTATTTTATATATAGTATGATAATGAGCCAATCCCATATAATTATTCCTGTCTTGAAGGTGCAGGAGTCCTGCACATTTTTTAGACTTGCTTGGACAATCAAAGTAGTGAAGTCACTTTTTTCTTTAGATGATTCCTCAAGCAGTGAAGAAGAAGAAGGTGCTAATGAAGCAGTTGGATTTGACAACACCCTTCCTATCACACATTCAGTAATTATATATGTTTTTGTTATGTAACTTTACTTCCTATTAAGCTGATGTCTACCAGCCTCAAACTGCTTTGAACTTCACCTAGAATTTTTTGAAGTGATTAGTTGCCTAATGAATACTCAAATCCACAGGTCATGCAAGGGGAGAAAAAAATCAGGTTCTTGACAAACAGAGCACCTTCAAATTTCTAGGTACTCAATCTAGCACCGAGGAAAAATTTGGCTTAATTAGGCCCAGTAGAAATATGGCTTAATTAGATAGCTTTCTTGTTTAATAAATAGTCAGTGATGGTTTGAAAATAGAGATATGTTTACTGAAAATGCAGGAAGTAAATTCTTCTTAAACACTGTGATAACCTATTTGACAAGATTATGATTGATGAATTAAATATAAATCAATTAAATACAAGATAAAACATTGGTGTGAAGAGGATGAATTGTCCACAAACAAACAGCCTAGATGTACATTTACCTATTTGAAGCTTTGTCATTTAAAGCATAATATGCACATATTATATGTTTGCAATTCAGTTTGAAGAATTTCAAACCAAAAATATTACCAAATATTATCGAATGCCAAACTATATTATAAAAAATACAGTGTTTAGCTGAATTAGCATTATATAGGATTTAATAAGAAACTTTACAATATGCAGATAATTGATATAGAAAGCTTGTCTCTTTAAAATAAAAGAAATTTAAAATTAAAGTTCAATGAAACAATTTCAAAAGAAGCGTGTTATGCAGTTTCTATAACCCATTGCTAATAAAGCTGAACCTTTGATCTAAAATTTTTTTTGGATTTTTTTCTAAGAAAAAGTTTTTTGATAGAAGTATTTATGGTGTCATCTTTAAGTTTTTACCTCTCATCTTTCTTAGACTTTACTTGTTTTAGATAGCTGGAATCATAGGAACTTCTTATTTAGATGATGTGAAGTCTAAATTATTGAAACTAATAAGATCTTTTAAGACAATTATTTATAAAAATTTTCATTTCAGTACCTTGGAGAAGGAATGGAAGAGCTGCATGGTAGGACAATTCATGAGGCAAATGATATAGTAAAATTACCATTGGTGTTATTGCCTGGAGTAACCCTAGTTCCGAATCAAATAGTTCCTTTGCACATCTTTCACCCACAGGTTTGTATCATGCAGTTATATTTCTTAAACTCAATCTATCTTTATTAAATTTGATGTATTGAGATTTCTTCCAGAAAATGATCACTTTCTGAGTACCTGAAAATAAAGTTTCCCTTCTAAGATCTTGGACTTGTTTTAAGTGAACACAGAGTCAATGATGCAGCTATTGACGTTTTCTTGAGGCAATTGGCTCTGTCCCCTTGATCAATTTCTTCAACCAAGCTACTTAGCATGTTTGGATTTTTAGGATGACTTCCTAAAGAACAGCCATGTTTGCATGCAGGCTAAGTCAAGTATGTTTAAGAGAGAAATCCTAGTGATAAGGGTGTGTCCAAACAAGCTTTCTTGCTACATTGCCTCAGCCCCTTACCTCTATATATCTTCTTAGATTTTAACCCTGGTCATGAATCTGTTCATTTTTCATGTTTATTATGAAAGTTATAGTTCAAAACTCAGGAAATCAAGAGGGGGAAAGGGAATACTGCCTCTGCCAACTCTTGCTGTTAACGCTATGTTTTCCCAACCTATCTTTCCTTTACTATTTTTACCAAGAATCCTTTATTTTCCAAAACTTGATTTACTAGTTGAAGATACAACTGTATAATGAAATTTGAATCTTTATAGAAAAAAACCGTTATTATTGTTTCATTTAATTTCAAATATTTGTTTTTTCCAGCTCGTTCCAAAGCATCAAGGTTTCACATTTGTAAAATCTAAAAGGACCTTGAAATTTTCTCCAGTAAATTTTTGTTACAATGATGCTCTTATAATTTTGCTTCTGGCTAAATATTGCTATGATTAATCCACAGTCAGTTTCAATGATGAAAAGAGTATTGGAAGCTGACAAGACATTTGGTTTAATCAACTTTCACAGGTTAGTTTTCCACTTCTGAAAATCTTTCCTCTTAGCTGCACTGGAAGATTTCTTAGAATATTTTTTTCAGAAATGGCTTGTACTTTTTAAATTACTGTTGAATTTTCAGTACTGAACAAAAAGAGTTTTAGTGCTGAACAAGAAGCTAAACAAACAACCCTTAAAATAATGATGCAAATGCTACAATTCCTCATTCTTCTCTCTCGATCTCTCTCTCTATTGACTTTCAACTCTCTTTAAGATCCCTCCTTATGGTAACTAGGTTCACAAGGTTTGTAAGCCAAGTTGTAGCTCAGTAAAACTGAAATATTTAATCGATCTTCTGTCAACCTACGATTGCCATGCACTAAACAATTTGTAGAATGAAAGAAATTTTTATACTGAGATGGGAATCGATGGTGCTTCATCACAGAACGAACGAACTTGAATGGTCCTGGATCAACCAATCAGTGCTGTGAAATGCTCATGAATTTGCAAGACCCATTACCCTAATCTTGTTTCACTATGATAAACTGCCTCGAGAGAAATGAAGACTTTTTTCACAAGTGGTTTGTTATCAATGCTGGAAAATCTATACAACAAACATCGATATATACTTCAGAAGCTCCATCTCCATCTAGTCGACGCTAAAATGCTGTTTATAAGCTGTGTATATCTATCGAAAGTGCGTGAAATGGTCTTCAATATTGGTGCTAGCGGAATTTGTTTTTTAAAATTCGTAGGCCCAGGAGAGAGGGTAATGGGGATGTTTGGCAAAGACCCGAAAGTCAAAAGGCGGCTGGTGTTGGAACTACTGCAGAAATATTTTCAGTCAAGGAGGACGAAAAGTATGGTGTTGTAAATTTAACAATGAAAGCAGAAGGAAGGCAAAGATTTAAAGTTCTGGAAACGAAGAGACAGATAGACGGGTTTGGATATCTTTTAACTTTATCGCCATTTTTAATTTTGATGATTGATTTTGATTGTAGATCTCTCGATATTTACTCGTGCTGTATGTTAAGGTCCGATCTTTGATGTAGATCATTGTTTTCACATTTTTTATGCCGACTTCATTTGTGGTATTAGGTTGTTGAACACTCCTTTTTTGTCTCTCAGCATATTTGAGGACATATAGGTCGTATGTGTATCTAATTATGCTAAGTGCAGCCTTTCTATTCTGTGAATCAAAGTTTCAAGCATGTCCAAAACATAGTCGTAGAATATCTGTATTTTTGTATTTTTATTTTTATTTGCTGCTACCTACATTCGAGGGTAGTTTTTAGGACACTGAGAAGCTATGCTTATCGAGCAGTGTCCTGGTCCTTCCTCTCGATGTGACCACACTTCGTGATTCCTACGCCTGGAATTACAGAGAGCTGGCGACTCTCCTCACTCTGGGTGAAAGTTTGGTCATGCCAGGGACTCGAACCACGGACCCTTGGGTCTGTAGTCAGCGCCTCTAACAACTGAGCCATCCTCGCACAACTGAGCCATTCTACTCAATACCACAGAAGAGCAACCGAGGCTGTATTGCTGTGTTTTTTATTCAACCAGACAATATTCTAAACTACATGAATTTAACAACATGAACAGTCTTAAAAAATTACAGTGCACATCTTCGTGAAAGACATCGAACAACCGCTTTCGTGCATCTGCTTTGAAGCCCGCCAGATAGATCGGTACTTTCGACCAAGTTCTGTGCTTAATTCTATTTGCATTAGTCAGGTAGTCTTTTCATATTCTTTCAAACATTTAGCAATTTGTTAGAATGAATAAGACCAGTGCTTCGTTCCTAGACGAATATTATTGCTTGTAGACGATAGCGTATAGTTTATATCGTTTTATGGCATGAATGAAATATTGTGATGGCCAAATATTTTATTTTCAGGGTATTAATGGGCAAAGTGAAGATCTTAGAGGATACTCAAATTCCATCATTGCCAAGTGACTTTTTCGTTTGTAACTATAAACAAAAACCAAGTTATTTAAGTAGTAAAATTGCACATGCCAATTGGCAAGCATCTAATTATCGATTCGGCACTGGCTCGAAAATATCCATTGAGGTTTTTCCAAAAGATATTTGCAAGGTCAGTTCTTTTTTATGTCATTCCTTTTTTATCTTCTGCTATCTTCCCAAGTTTGGGAGCTTTTTCTGAAAATGGGAAAGGGGGTTTAAAAGCCACAAATTAACAACGAAAATGACAAGATCAAAGAACTGGGTTAGAGTGCAATGGTAGTATTTGCCCCTTACACTCTTTGTCAAACCTCTTTAGTTATTCTGATAGTGTAAGACAGCGTCAGGTTATAGTGTTAGAATCAATTACAGACACCATATCTAAGCGATTTTGCTCGACAACTTATCAGTTTAAGCATATCCCTGCCTAGCTGGTAACTGTACCTTGGTTTTTGGATGAAAATTTTTGAATAAGGATGGTCTTCATAGGCTTTTCTAATCGGACGAAGAACAGAAAAATTTCCCTTTCGTTGTATCACCTTGAAACTCTTTTATATAAAAAGCTGTTTTGCTATGCAGAATACATTTGCCAGACTGTAAGAAGGGTGCAAAAAACATCTCTCTTTCATTGTACTCACACAATAAGCATTTGGATAAGAATTGACATAAGATACGCTCCTTTCCGGAAGAAAAATTAGTGCCCTTTGGTAACGAGAAGACCCGCTCGATATCGCATTCGTGCAAAACAAACTTGACAAATCCTACAACGTTTGTTTCCATTCATAATTGGTTTCTTATCGTCTCATTCTGATCTTGATTTGCTTGGTTCTCTCACTTTTATCATTCATGGACATCCACGTTGTAGGAAACGAACACAAGATGTCTACACGGTTTTGCATTTACATACGTGATTGAAAATGTTTTCATTTTTCAGACTGCGAGAACACCTCTTGGTCCTTTTCCTTTTTGGGTCTATCAACAGTATAACCCGGTATGTATAACCCGGTATTACCTTGACGCGGTTCTTACAGATCCAATAATGTCATGGGCTTGTTCTGAAAACAGGTTCTGTGATGAAACATTCAGAGTGAATGGTTCTTTGTCCGTACTAACCGAACCCCTTGATCGTGGAAACCCATTTAATCGCAATTCAGTGTAAAAAAGCCCAGAGAGCTGTGTTTTGCTTATGTTAGACACTTGTGATTTCTGTCCTATTTTCAGACTACTTTTATGTACCATAACAGAGTCCAAGTGTTATAGTCGTATTGGAAGATTTCCTGTCTGACGGGTATCGAAAAAGGAAGCTCTATATCTCTTTAACTAACAATCTTAGACACAGCTGTTAAATGAAATACTCTGATGCATGCCTGAATTGTATGAATGCCTATCTTAGCAGCTACAACTCTACCCTCATCCCCTTCAAAGTATTTGCATTTCAATAGCAGAGATTTAAATACTGAGCTTTGAGGAAGGGGGCGTTGCAACATCTCAGCCCCTTTTTCAAGGGTCTTTGTGAAAACGTTGGTCTCGAAATTCAAGCAAAAATGTTTTGCCTGGCTTTTCCAATTTCATAGAATACTGGTGGAAAATGTTTATATAAAATGTATCATGATGTTTTGTATGATGAAATTGACTGCTACCAATATATTGGAAATCTCTGTGAGAACAAAACTTTTAAATTATTTAGCAGTCGATTTGAGACAGAAAGAATCGATTTTTTTAACTGTAGAACAACCTTGAAATATGAAATTTCCCCCTATCTTTACAAATAAGTTCTTCTTCCTTCTAAAGTTTCGGTTACTAAGAAGGTTTGAATCGTTCTCAAAGTTTTTTTATTTTAATATTTTACTTCTCTCTGCCTCTCACAATGAAACAAATTATTGCTTGCCGTGGTAACCTCAATGTCAGAATGAGGCTTGTAGAACTCTAATCAGAGCTTGCTGAATCCCCATAAACCTTTCTATCCGTTTATTTTGATTTTTCTTTCTAATTCTCTTAATCAGTTCGAATTGATGGATCGCATAATGGATGAAATGAGGGAATGGAACAGAACTCTAGAAACCAAAGTAATTCCAACAGATCCTAATGGTGAGCCTCGCTCTAAAAATTTCATTCAATCTCGCATTCACACGTATCTTTGATTATAGTTAATTTGTCTATGCAACCATAAAATGCAATGTTTTATTGTCTTTATGGTATGACCTTAAGGGTCTGGGATTTTTCCTATTGTTTGTATATAGTATGCACTTGAATATGATTTGAAAGCTCGATGCCTTGTATATAAAGCTTTACACCCTTTGAATTGTAGAACAATACGGCTTTTAGTTGTATTTGAGTTTCAAGCTCAATGTGATCATAAGACAACTGCTTGAAATGTGATTAGCACGAAAGAAGAGTTTAAAATGTGAAGAGCCAAAGACAGATAGTGGATCCGTGTGAAAAAGAGATCTATTTTAAGTGAAATGTCATGGGATGTTAATATATTGTCAGCTACTTCAGGAAAAAGAAAATATATTCCCAAAATATTTTCATTCCTTGAGTGGATTACTTGATCAATTTATTATAAATGTTGTTGAAATATAAGGCGATCAAGATTAAATATTTTAGGAATTTCCATGTCAAGGGAAGGTCAACTGTTGTAGTTTAGCCTTTCTCTTTTAGATATATATAAGAGTTTAGAAATTTATTCCTTCGATGCAGCTGAAAAGGATATTTTCATAATATTGAAACGATCTCAAAGACTTGAATCAAAGCAGACTCAAATATTTTCAAAAATCGTATTTGCTCTAGATTTATATTTCCTACTTCAATCTTTCCTCAATAGGCAAAATAAATCCTTTGATGTTCCATAAAATTAGATTTTTAGCTATTACATCGAGCTCTGCATGAGGCAGATGATTAAAGCATCTTTCAATACATTTACACTGGTTTTTACTACCCCATGTCTCAATTTTAAAATAACAAAATTTTTCCACAGACTTCTCACACTGGTTGACCGCGAACCTGCCATTCGATGATGCAATTCGGGTTTCGCTGTTAGAAGTTGATTGTCCCATAACGAGGCTGAGGAGGCAATTAGATTTGATACAGAAGGTATTTTTCGCATTCGATTGGTTTGAACTTTCCCTTCGTTCTTATATTTTTCAACTGTCTAAATTAATTGAAATGAAAGCATTCAAGTTTCATTAAAGAATCAAAGAATGAAAAGAAGGAAATAAGTGCAGGGAAAAGGACGGTGAAGAACATGGCTGAAAACGGAACCAATCAGAAGCGGCCATACTTTTCTAAGTCAACCTCAGCCAAAGATTGAATTTGGCTTGAAAATTGAGTTCTTGCCAAAATTAAATGGCAGGGATGGCAGGGCTATTTTCGTTTGGGCGTTTTGGAAATGATATATTTTACAACAGCCAGCGCCCCAGCCTCAAGGTCTAGACCATTTTACAACAAATAATTTTGAATTCTTACCGGGCCTTTTTCACTATCGAGGGGATTGTTAGAGGCATATTGGCCAACACAAAGAGCCAGTCAAAGGTTCTATATATTTAGCAATTTTTGACCCCAACAAAGGTTTAAATTCCTTTTCAAATATTTGTTATGTCTCTGAGAAATACTTTGTGAAAAATGAAAAGTGAAAAGGTGAAAAATCTTTTCAATTTTTTCTTAACCTAAGATATTTGTATGCTGAGTATCACAGCTTTTCTTAAAAGAAATTACTATTCATTTATCGACCTTTTTCTACGTTTTTACGAACTACTGCTAAGACTTAAATACACTTTGTGTGCATCTGATCTTTTCGCTCTCCAAGTGACGATTCTTATTAACTGTCTCTCAAGAATTGTAACTATCTTTGCTAATTAGATGCTCAAAACCCATTTGCAATATCAGCCTGTGTTGCTCGTTGGACAGTCTGCACGATAATCTATTATAGGCCACATCCTAAAATGGAAGTAGCTCTCCTGGGCTTTTTCCAGTGTTTGAGATTATTTCGCCCAAGTCTCGTTGCATATTTTTGCTTACCTCAATGAAAACTGCACGATTACTTACAAACAATAAACGCTCAGTTCAGGACCACTTTTCAGTAGATTAATTTTTGATCCCGCTAAGGCAATGAATGTCGGAGCTAGACAACATGTGTGGGGTAGTAGGTACCGTGGATGGCTCTTCCATAATGTCACAAATGGCGTTTCTTTTTGTTAACCACAAGGCATCAACAATTTTTTTACTATCGATTTCAAGTAATTTTCTTAATTTGTCCCTATAGTGTTCTCTGCTTCATTGTTACGAATGTGGCAATCCAATCGCTGATAAAAAAGATCTTTTCAGGTGAATGTCAGCCTCTTTTTTCATCCGTTGTGTAGAATGAATCTTTGGAAGATAACCTTTCGCTTTAATTTCCTCACAAAGACATGCAAATTTCATCGTTGTTCATATTGATTTTGGCAAAAAACAAATAGTTTTTGCAAATAGAATTCAGGTGAATGCTATTAATTCTTACTCCTTTACCTTTTCTCATGTAGATATCCCCACATTCAGGCTATCCTGGCATTCAGCTTATCCTGGCATTCAGGCTATCCTCGCATGCAAGCCATCCTTGAATTCAAGCTATCCTCGCATGCAAGCCATCCTTGCACACCCTCGCAACGAAATGTATCTTCAATGCTTTGCAACTACCAAACGCTCCTTCTCATTTACATCTTTATCAGCACAAATGCGCCTCAATATTTATCTTATTTTATGTTAGCATGTCGCTGAAGGGACCATTGGCTGCTTACGTCAACCCTGGCGGCTACGTCCATGAAACAGTGACATTTTACAAAGCGAAAGGTTTGGCGCTACGAGGAAGAGCATCTTCAGAGAACAGTTGGTTTCCTGGGTAATATCGCCTTTTTCTGCTTTACTGACAAAAGAGGGCTTGGAGAATCTGTCGTACATGTATATTTTAAAAGAAAATTCGAAATAGTTAAGGCCAAACACTTTTTAGATATTTATAAAAAGCTTTACAGTGTGATGTTTTTAAACGTAAATGATGCAAAGCATCCATGTTCTTTATAAACTTCCAGAATGACATGATTTGACCACCTTACTGTATTTTTTCACCACCAACTTAGGCCTTCCCGTTAAGGGTGCTTTCTCTTAAACTATGTTCTTATAAACAATACCTGTATTGTGACAGATTCTACTGTAGACAAAAAACAACGCTTTCTTTGTTACGTTCTGAGTTTTATTCACTAATCTAAAGAACTGATTTTTGCTACAATAAGTTACGATCTAGTTTTTTAATTCAGTCTGCACCAAGCATTCGGCCTAAAAGTTATGATTTGCAAATTGAAAGTGAAGCGAATGACTCGATCGTCTTATTTACATTCAAATCAAAAAGGGACATTGTGAAAGTCGATATGTATTAGAGCAAGCAAAGCGGCCTTGTATGTAAGCTACAAACGAAAAGATTATTCTCATTTCCAGAGTGGTTTAACCTTCCTGTCTGATTCGTTCTAACCCGATTTACTGCGGTTACCTGGAGACTTAAGCTGAATCGATTGATGACTGTTACCTGCCATGAGGTGTTCGGTGAAAACTTGTATTAATTACTCTGAATTAATGGAAAATTGAGAGTCAGATGAAAAGAATTCTCAAGATATATTCTGCAGCCCACCCATTTTGAATTGTTTTAGAATGCTTTCTTTCACATTCATATCATAATGTTACCCAATATCATTTCACAAAATGGACGTTGAGTTTTGAAAATGTACACTTTTCTCTTTCAGATATTTGAGGGTAATGTTATCAAAGCTCTAGTTTTTATATTATGAGATGTCTTTGCTAGACCATAGCTCACACTTATTGGAAATGATATTGTTGACATGCAAAGAAATTAAACCCATCTTTTTGCAGGTACGCATGGACGATTGCAGAGTGCAGAACGTGCTCAAATCACATGGGTTGGAAATTCACAGTTTGCCAAAAAGGATTGACACCTTCAAAATTCTGGGGTCTTGCAAGGGCCTCTTTGACACCCAAATATACTTCTTGACACACAAATTGTAAAATGCAAATCATTTACTTTCAAAAAGCTCTTCACTTAGTTTCATATTTTGTGTCAAGAATTTCTAAAGAATCTCAAACTTTCTTTGGACAGAAATGTGATAATTCTAGAATGTAATTTCCTTGGAGATTTTCCATCATGATTATCGTGGAAATCTATTTAAATTGGAGCATCTGTTGTCAGTTTTGACAGCTTTTCACAAAAACTGTTTTTATACCATAAAAATGTATTATTTTGAATAATTTTTTAGTTACTTTTATTATGACGAGGGAGTTACAAATGTCTTTCGAACCCTTGATATCAAGAAATGTGCATTTCTTTAACTTACCACTTTCCTAAGGAGACAGGAAGAAGCTGAAATTTTTTATTCAAACAATCATCAAAACATCGAAGTTATTGTATCCATAGGTAAAGATGTTTAAACAGTTTTTTAAAATCTTAAACTGTTTTTATTTCGACAACTGTCAAAATGGCACGCCATTCCCTTTCAAACTAGACTGCACTCATTTTTTTATAAGAAACTGGCTATAGTAAACGAGTATTGGACAGTCGGAAGAAATTAAGAACTTCAGTACTCGAAGGAAAAAAATTATGAAGCTATTAAATTGTGATAAAACTGAAAACAACGAAATTTTGTAAAATCCAAGAACATAATTGCCCTATTGGCCTAGAACTTAAGACACAAGGGATAACAATATACTTTCCACATCTAATTACAGCATCGGAACGGAAGCGAATCTCTTGACGTGAAAAAAAGGCTACGAACATTTCATAACATCATTCATGACATCATAATTAAGAAACTCTTAAGAAACAGTGAGTATTGGAATTTCCAGAACATTAAGAAATTGGATTACTCAACATCGACCGTTGTTTCTTATAAAGAAATGAGTGTAACACTTTTTTTTAAAAGAGAACGAGTAGAAGCCATATAAATGATAGACGCTAATTTTCCACACTGTTTTGTTATTCTATTTGACCCAATTTTGCTTGTAAATGGAAAAATGAATATTTTATATGCAGAGCTTAGCTTGTATAGCACTCTATGTATTGTTACTTCTGTTGCCCGAGCGAACCTGACATTATCCCTGTGCCAAAGTCTGTTTCTTCAATTATCTTTTGGAGCACAAGTTAACTTGAACATGCTCAAGTACGCGCGATAACATGCGCCAAGTGCCCAACACAGTATATCAAGTGCCGCTCCAAGACCTTTCCCCTATTAACGTCATGGTGCAATGCATTCTGGTACTTGCAGTTAGCCCGCGAACTTTTGTTTACGTTTTGTACGGCGATCGTACGAAGTTCTGTTATTATTCGACGCTCTTTGGTCAAATAGTCAAGCAAATAAAGGAAAATACGGCAGAACGTACCGAATAGCACATGCCTAGTTTTTCTCAAAGCTCTTGCTTGGGAAATGATGTCGCAGAAAGTCTTTCTGGTGTTGCGATTAGGCCAAAAAAGGAGAACTAGCAGTTCACTTTCGATAGACAAGAAGAGGATATGGGCCTCGAAAGATATATAGTTGACAGGAAAGGTTAGACCATGTCTTTTAGGGTTATACCAAACTTCTGAAGTGAACAGCTCAATGGAACACTCCTCGATAATTCACTAACAATACTTAACAGCGTAAGTGCACCTTAGGCCTGACAGTGACGGAAGTAAAAAACATGGATAAAAACTATGTAAAGAACGATATCTATGTGAAGCCCAATATCACTTGGAGGAAACTGTTATTTTTGAGCAGTGGATAACCCTTGTAAATCCCAACAGTGAATAACCCTTGTAAATGGCTTTAAAGCAAGCTGTAGTACAACTGCTGGTTCAAAATTTTCTTTGAAAACAGTTTTCGTGCATCCAATTTTGAAAATTTGTCCACTTTTTGCCACATAATGTCAAAACTGTAACTGACACCTCATTGCTCCTTCCGAAATCACAACTACAAAATGCTAGGAGCATTATCCCCTTGGTCCCATATCTTTCACTTTTCCTTTTGTTTGGCCTAGACCTTATCATATCGTTGCTCGCTGTCAAATTGCCGTCGGAACGACCTTTTTGCAGTGCTGATTTCCAGGCAAGAGCTTTGTGAAAACCTTGAGATGTGCTGCTCGGTATATTCTGCCGTATTTCTCATGATTTGTTTGATTATTCGAGCAAAGAGCGTTAGATAATAGCAGAACTTCGTATGATCGCCGTACAAAACATAAACAAATATTTGCGGGTTTAACTACAAGTACCAGAATGCATTGCGCCATGACGTAATTAGGGGAAGGTCTCTATTTTTAGAATTTCTTAAATTTGGCCACACAATCTGAAATAACATCATAAAATACCTCTCAATGTGCAAAATTAGTTAGATATGTTCCAAATTGGGCGAGATATGACCGATGAAAGATTTCAAGTTGGCTAACGGATTACTGTTATTCTGGCCTGGTTCATCAAGTTATGAACCAAGATCAAATTACAGAGGTTTGATGGGGCAATAGCCTGTGCTCAAGTGGTCATATCTCAGCCAACTCGTAATGCCTTTAACTGATTTCGCACATTTACAGGTATTTCATGATGCTCTTTCAGGTTCTGGGATCAAAATTCAGAAATTCTAAAAATAGATTTTTAAGACGTCATCACTTCGGTACTCTATTAGATGCTTCAATTCGTTCAGTGCGCCATAAGTTCATCAACAAATTTTACAAAGGCCGATGCTCTCCTCCGAAGATCTCTTTAAAATAAGTAGTGTAGTACGGCAAGTGTATCTTTGGCTGGGCAGGAAAGTAGGGGCAAATCGTCTTTTGTTTTGTTTTGGCAACGTATTCCAAAAATTCGGTAAGTTTTTAACTCCTATTCGACCACTTTCATCGTACCCATTCCATTAGGATTTAGAAATTTCTAGCAGTTTCAATGAAGGAGATTTCCTTTATTTTGTAAATTCCTCGGTAATTCAAGGTTCGTGCTGCCAAACATGTGGCCTATTATTGTTCTGGCAAATGTTTTTGGGCGATGATGCATTCCGTAATTTGCAAGCATTCCATCATTACATTGATCATCATGAATATGAATGACTGAGTTACGAACGATTGTATTAGTGAAGCTCTTGTTGAATCTGTGTAAAAACAAACTATGGTATAAACTCGTAGAGCGATTGGAAAACTGCTGCAGAAAACAATTAGGAAATTTGACTGTTCAGAGTGAGTAGTTTCCAGTTATCTTTTGTGCTAGTGTATTTGCGTTAAATGACAACTCCATTCCAAGCAACAGTCGTGGCTTGTGAAAACTAACAGAAAAATTGTACAATGGGTGGTGTGAGAGAGTCTCAGGTGTATAGTTTAAACCTAGTCATACCTCGACCATCGCATCGGACCACAACACCGTATCCCCGTCTTCTTCCTGTACCCAAAATAGAAGAATTGCTGCTTGAAGTGAGCTGCGAGGGTACCCAATAGGTCCCCTGAGTCACGAATTCCAGCTACATTTTCCGCCCAGTTCCCGACCATCAATTCCCGAATCTCGGTGTTACCGATTACCGAATACCGCTTACAACAATGTGCCAAAAAACACCCTGAGTTCCAGACTAACTTTATACAAAAGAGTGCGTCTGGTAACCAGGGTACCTATCGTGTGGAAGTTATATTGGTAAACTGGGACAATAGTACGAGTGGCAAAGTAAGTACAAAAAGATGGGAAGTAGACCTAACGATCAGCAAAGGAATTGTTTTGAAGGAGAAAGTTTCTCAGTTTCTTGTCTGAGCTTGGAGATTATCTAAAAGGCCTATGCATGGAAATATATTCTTCACTTTGCGCAGTGTATTCTTGGGGGAATTTTTTAAATTTGACTTTTTATGTACACTTTGACCAGAGTTTGTCACCAGTCTGGCCTAATTTTGTAAATCCCATTTGGCAACCCCCTTTGGAAACACGTAATCAATCTTTAGTATTTAAAATGATTAAGTATTTAGTATTCAAAATAAAAAGACTATTAGCTTTGGTATATGTGTATTTCGAATTTTTAAGTTGTTCCCTAATTTTGCTTTTGTAATTTTTGACATGAAATAAAAGCAAGATATTATCATGAAATATGAAATAATGTTACCGCCCCCCCCCCCTCTCCCTTAAAGTGGCCTCACTTTGATGGTAGAACAAGAGAAGTAGCGCTTGCGTAAGCTAAATGGCACGAGTGCCGATAAAGTCCCCCCCCCCCCTCCACGACAAATACGAAAAGTATACCACCGTGACACTTTTATGTAATACAGGTATCTTTGGTCTGCCTACCATGATACAGACCTAGAAAACTGGAAAGGAAAACGTTTGAGTGCCCGTAACCCGACGCAAAGGGTAGCGCCTATTGGTTTCGTACGCATGTCCGCTGTTGAATCAGTAGATAGGAGGAATTCGTGACATTCTTTTAAGGGTACATGAGGTACCGACAGGAAAGACTTTGCTTCCTTTTCGGAGCTTGTTAATTTTCTATATGTTCCTTCGACTAACCATGAGAGAAATGATCATTGCAGCATCCGCCCCTTCAATATAAAATCTTTCTTGTTTTCTTCTTGTTATAGAGGAGGAGATAGAGGAGATTGCTTCAAGAAAAGCTTTGTCACAGAAAAATACAGGTAAGACAATTGCTTTTGAAGAAAAGTCTTTTTTGACATGGTCCCCAATTTATTTGGTCCCACAGGAACTCTGACACCTGCCGCTAGATTTGAAAAACGATGATTTTGAAAACAAAACAGAGTTTATTTGCAATTATTTTGTTATCTGGCTTTAATTTTTCATTGGCTTCCTTAATTTCTGACTTGCGTCGAAGCCCCCGGGAACTCCCGATTGTCCCGTGGAGCCCCTGTCTAAAGAGGTGTAGTTTGAAGTATTTCGTTGGACCTTGTGACATTTTCAGTGGTTGGAAGTTGGAACTGGCATGTTGCGATAAGGATGGTACAATCAGGGGTTATTGGTCGGATCAAAGGAACCTTGGTCCATTTTACATGAAGTAAATGGTATTAGGTGCAATCTCTTTTTTATCAGTTTGCAAGTCATGGCCTTTTGGAAGAGAAATTAGCTGCTGGAGGCAAGGAAGCATATATAAAGAGGATAACAACAGACCATTGTTAATGTAATAAACAAACGAAAGTCACTAGGGCTGCAGAGGCAATTAACTCCCTAGTTAGTATACTAGAAAAGGCCCTGTTGCAAAAAGTTGTTTTTACTCGATATTTTTACTACTGCTATGAAAATAAGCTTGTCAATATAAGTGTTTTGGACACTTGACAGTATCGCAGCTGTGATTTTGAGATTGATCTGCCTGAAAATAGAAATGTTTAATTGAAGCTCGGTTAGCTCGTGGAATGATGTGAATTGCAACAGCAGGCCTGTTGACGCTGTTTTACTAGTAAATTTACTACAGTGATTTTGTGATTATATCAATATCATCTAATCGAATATTCCAATTGCCACTGCGAAAAAGAAGTGAAGCATTGGCAGGGGTCAAGCTTGGAAGGGCGTTGAAAAGCAAACATTGTTTGTATTCATTTCTTTGTTAAGGCAGTGGGTTAGAGCATCACCCCATTCCGGGGACAAATGTTTTTGTTTTTCAAAGTTGCATGAAAGTAAACTCTGTCAACATACATTGTGTTCGAATTCTCATGCTGTTCTGTTGTATGTTAGTTGATATGTCTGTGTAAAGGTGAGGGTTGACACGGTTGACAACTTGTCAGACGAGCGGCTTACTAGACGAGCCAGCGTTTCTTTTCGTGGTGCGCAGCAAGAAGAAGAAACACGAGAGATAACTTCTAGTCTTTTGCCCCTTTAGGTTGCAATTGAGAGAAGTTAACTCTCACTCAGGCTGGTGGCAAACCTTCAGTACTGAAGTTGCGTTTATCAACAAGTCCCAGGTAAGCCAGGGTTCATTTTTACATTTGTACACATTGGGTGTTGCATTTCCGGCCCAGCCATTTACGGCCTAACGCTTGCTTTTCCTCTTTTCCAAAATTGGGCGCAACTTTTATCATTGAAGCCTTGCAAAGTTTGTGTTACCATGATAAAATTAATAGGTTTTCTAGCCCCATTAGGTCTAAAATTACATGCATTGATGTTAAGGAAGAGAAACAGTAGTATCATGTATAATTTGCAGATGCAATGAATGGAAGGGTGCAAACTAAGCATCTGCCCTCAGGTTAGCAAACCTGTATAATTTAGCCTACGTGTAGCTGCGAGAAGATTGAATTTCCAGCTGGTAGTTGTCCATAGATAGCAAATTTATGTAGGTGCGAGAGAGGAGCAGCGAGTTTGGACCCTTGAACTTGTGTGTGTGTGTAATTCCACCTTGATATTGCTGCCCCTGATCTGATTACCTGCGCCGGTGTCTTCCAGTAGATTGATATTTCATGCCAAAACTTTCAAAAGTCGTGGGGCGAAAGTAGGGAATCCGAATAGAATAACCAAGTTAACTTCGTGAACAAGTTGACATTTTTTTACTGTATCAACAAATCGCAGATGCCTGGGGTAAAGGTTCGCCCACTTACGAAGCTTTGTCCGCCCAATTGCCATTTTCCGCAAATGTGCCCGGTAAAGCCTACCGGCCGGGCTAGGCTGGATTAGGGGGTGTCGGTTTTATGAAATTCAGGTTGATTGGTGGCATGTCGACAAAAGAGACGGCATGTCATTCTTTACGTTTGTTAAATGTCCGTGTGTATTAAAAACCTCAAACGCGGATTGCATTGATTTTACTGGGCGAAATTACAGTTTTTGATCCAGGGCGTACAATGAGGAAGAAAGATATTGCAATTATTTTGTGGGGGTAATGGGAAAGTCTGCCAATGGTATTTTTTAATTTTCATATTTCTTATATTCGCTCCTCTTTGAACAGAACCCACTGTCTCCCTGTGCAGAATCTGGATACGTCTTATGTCCTATATATATATAGTACGCAATTTTGTTTTGTTTTTTTAAAAAGGAAGGTAGTACCCGTGCCCTGATCGGCAAATACTTGTAAGAAGAGCCACTCAGATAATTTCAATAGCTGGTGTAAGAGTGACTTTTCGACGATATATGTATTTAGACAAATTAATTTTTATGATGATGATGATGATGGCATGCAATCGTACGATAATCGGTTCATCTGTCAATCATCCATTGGCCTCCCAATGAATGCGTGAGTGTTGGCATTGGCATTGATTGATCGAAAGTTGATTGACAACAGAGAGTTCTACTCACTTTATGGCGATTCGCGAATGTTCTTTAATTTCCAGGTATCTCTAAGAAATAAGCAAAATAAAGAGTGGAAGGACGAAATCTCAGAAAAAACAATCAAATTTGTTGACAACATTTACCGTTTGATACGTGTTATTCGTGTGATTTTTACACAAGTTAAGATGGCTTTGAAAAATCGAGCCATTTGAAACATACTGTCGCTTTTTATCAAACACTCTTCGAAGTATAAAACGTTATTTTCAAAACATCGAAGAGGTAGGAATTATATGTACCTAGCTGTGGGTTGGAATAGGCCAATCACAAATTCGAGTACTTTACTGTATGTAGATCAGTGCCTCTTGCCTATTGAAAATATTACCAATGGAGTTCAATTGGTGCAGATGGACTCCTGTTTATACAATTCTCGTTTTTATGTATATGTGTTCTAAAGATGCTAGATGGAACGACGACCGAGCTCTGCTAATAATCCGAAGTGTCTTTGAGTTTTATTAAGTTCCATTATTTAGTTTCAATTATTTATTTGTTCTCGTCTTCTGACATCTTTGTCATCATATTTTTTTTCAAAGGTACACTAATAAATTGTAAAGAAATTTTGAGTGCTCGATTAGAGTTCTTAAGTGTAACGTCACAGCAATCTATTTTTTTTGAATTTTTTAATTTTGACCACACAACATAAAAGAACTCTTGTAATACTTCCATATATGCAAAATCAGGTCAATGCGTCAAAGTCTGGGAGAGTTGGCCAATAAAAGATTTGAGATTTGCCAAAAATTCACTGTTATTTGGCTCTGTCCATAAGCTACGAACAAAGACAAAATTACAGAGATTTGATGAAGCCCCCGCTGATCTTTGCCATCTCTGCCAATTCGTAGGGCCTTTAACTGACTTTGCATATTGTGAGGTATTTTGAGGTAACCGACTAACCTCGTGTCATACATAACGAGGAATTTTTGACTGCATCAACGAATCACAGGTCGCCTAGTGTCAGGGAACTCTCTCCCAGAAATTTGACATCAACCAAAACATGGTACTTCTCCGGATTGTTCATGTCCGCCATCCTTAAGAAATCTTTGCTGACCACGCCATAATTAAGTAGTAACAAGAAAAATAATTTTATGATTTTTTATATCAAGATCGATATATCATCTAAAGCAGTTGATGAATCAATCACTATGATCGCAAGGGTTTTATTATCAAAAACACAATCACCCTGTTGACGGCCATTGTTATCATCTTCTTCATGATTTGGTTATTATTATCATTATCAATAACCCTATTCTGCCAATCATGGGCTCCGACGCAGGTTGAAAAGTGGAGGGGCCAAGAGAAAGTGCAACAGTCACAACAAAAGTTATTTTAAAAAAGCTCTATTGTTTTGCAAACAAGTGAGAGAGCCATGCCCCCCCCGGCCCCTCTCCCCTTCGTCGGAGGCCTTGTGATAATGTGATAGACTGTCAGTTTGTCGCCATGTTATTGAAGATACCGAGTCCGAGTATGAGTAGACGTTTTGAAGAATGATCTAGTGTTGGCAGCTCCGAATGGATGAAATGCTTTTTACGCCTGAGCTTGTCGTAACCTCGTGTCACGCTATGTTATTGGTTTTTTCCTCAAAGAAATAGAAGAGCTACTATTTCTATCTTTTTTCTATGGATGTTGACATGTGGCCTAGTCCCAGGTGTTATTTCTTTGAATGAATTGCCTTTATTATTGTTTTCTGCATCAACTGCCTTTTGGCTGTTAACATTTATCGTTTTAGTCTGTACACACCATGTCTTGCATTTCATCAGCACAAATGTAATTGGAAACAATGAATGGAAGGGCATCGATCTTCCATGATTAGTCCCATTTCGGTGTACGAATTTTTTGGATAAAAGGCTGGGCAGTCACGGTACATGTGATGCATGGGTTACACTTTTTGCTGCTTCACAGGAGGATATGAAAACACGCTGATTGGTCTAATCCAAACCAGTGCCAGACCCGCGCCACAATGGGACCAGGGTGGTCATGCCCCCCCAACTTATTGCGAAGCAAGTAGTTTAAAGCTGCAGTAAAAGGGGTAAAAAGCCTTTGCCCCCTATTGTCTTAGCCTTGGCTCTCCCCTTTCAAAATCGTGGCGCGGGCCCTGCAGTGACGTGCGCCCTGCAGTGACGCGCATCTTTTCTCTTATTGGCGTATTTTCCTCCCGTAACAACCCCCTGATCATGAAGTAGGTTGATATTCAGAGTGGTTGATATAGAGTAGAAAATTTTCACATAATTACTTCAAATCTGATGGTACCTCGTTTCTGCATTAAAACTACAGTACTGTTCCCGTGCTAGTTCCATACATTCACTCATAGGACAAAAGTGCAAAGTCGAAGCGTTGTCACAAGATATTTTTCGGTGCAATCGAATACCGAAGAACATGAACGGTACAAATACCAGAATTTTATTCTCTGATTCGAGTATCTGGTTGATGTAAAATAGGACTGGACACAGGGGCGCAGTGGCTGGGGGTGCAGGGGGGGGCAGCCGCCCCCCCTGGCAAAAAATTTGTCGGATTGTCGGTAAATCCAACGTTTGTCGGAAAATTTGAAATATTAGACAAAATGTAAGGTTTTTATCGATCCTGTCGAAAAGGTCGCATATTTTTTTAAACCTGTCGTAAAATAGGGCATGCTCAACCCTTCTTACTTATTTTCATTAGAGTATTTATCGGAATCATCGCATTGCTGAAATTTGTAAAGGAAATTAACGCTCTGGTCTCAGTTATTTTATAAACTCCCATTTCCGACAGTTAAAATTCAACTCAGTTCATTTCGAAATGAATTCGCTGGTGTTGTAGAAGACGCAAAAAGTGATTATTTTCGCCATGACTTAGAAGAGGAAAATTTTGTCGAGCGACGAATACGCAGAAAGAAAAAGATGCCAGGGGAAAATTGCATAGATGAAGTAGAGGGAAATAGGGAATCCGTATATCATCGTGATAGTGGATACAGCTATCAGCTCAATGAATACAATATTTACGTCTCATAAGGCAATTTTGACAGATTTTGCCTTGCTCAACCCTGAATGTTTTCAAAAAACAATTGAAAGGCAGTTGTGTGCAGTGTAATTCAAAAAGGTTGCGAAGAGTTACGGCCTGGATGACGAAAAATTAAGAGATGAGTACAGCTCTTTCGTCAATAATTACCGTAAATTTTGGAAAGTTAGAGAAAAGAGCAACCCTTTTCCGGCTGCAGAAGAAAGAGAAAACTTTTCAGTTCCATTCAGTTCTTCAGTTGATGATAAGTATAACCTGCAAAGTGCCTTTCCACAGCTGGTCCTTCTTTACAAGGTTGTCTTCACTTTGCCAATAGGTTCAACAAACTATGAAAGAGCTTTTTCAAAGCTGAGGATTGTAAAAAAATCGGCTACGGTCAACGATGTGACAAGACCTCCTTTCCTCTATGATAACAATCAACGTCGAAAGTGATATTTTACAGTCGATAGACTATGGTGACATCATCGATTTGTATGCTGCCACACCTCTTTTGAGAAAGATGCTGCTTGAGTAACAGTTTATATAAATTCAGTTAAAAGAAAACTATTCTTTTGGAGGCGTTATATCTATTTAAGGTTTAGCATAAATAAATGCAAAGTAATTATGATGCGATTTACAACTTGCCAAAAAAACTTTTTGCTATAAACAGCTATAAACACTGACTTGACAGTTTATTGTCTAGTATAGCGAGAAGACTTGTAGGGTGTAAATTTATAACTAGTTGCAGTTTTGTTCATAGCGATTTATATTTGATAAGTTTTGTTAGAATAAAGGCTATTGTTGAACTTGAAGGTGTATAACGAACGATCCATTTGTTAACGATTTCCAGATCCATTCGTGATATTGTAGTATCAAGTGTTGCAGTATATGCAGCAAGGGTAATCTTCAAGGAATGTATTGAGAAAAAATTTGTCGGAATAATCATAGTTTTATCGGAAAATTTTCAGCTTTGCCCACCCAAAAAGTTAACTCCCACTGCGCCCCTGACTGGACACCTGTATAAGTGGTGCCTGATAATTTTCTCCGTTGATTGATTGAACCCTGAACACGATGCTCTGTACTGGCCCGGTAAAGACACCGCAAGGGGACGGATTTCACGGGATGCAAGGGACGATATGAATATCACCATCCGGTCCCTTGTTTTATGGTTCCGGACCCACAAAACAGTAGCAGAAAGAAAGAAGACTGTCGCTTCTCTTGCTTTGGTAAAGCTTTGCGTCATTGAAGGTCCGGAAATGCCCCTAGTGGGTTTCTGGCTGATGAGTTGATTTTATAATGCTTGTTATTTTCTGCCCTATTCAAGCCAATTGCTCAAAATATTCAAGGAGCACACACAACCACTCCCCATATGAGTTTGAAACTGCAAACAGGTGGCAGTGACTCCTCCTTATCACCTTGGTTGTTTAATCGCCTTTAAAGCATTGAAACCGACCTATAGTAATGCTGTCTTGGATTGTCAGGCCCGTCGCTACAGGAGGGCGTGTGGGGAGTGACACACCCTTCACAGAAATGTGTGTCAGGGATGCTTAGTTGGCAAATTTCCAAACATGTTGGCAAATGAAGGATGGTTCACCCATTTTTCGGCAATTGGGACATGGAAACCCCCTTGAGCACAACAGCTAGCGACAGGCCTGTGGCTTGGTCCCAAAAATGCTTTTATAGCGGAAGCTGTCTCAATCTGTGACGTACCTTGCTCTTTAAGACCGAGATGGGAGTGGGTGGCTAGGCTTGTTAAGTTTCGTCAAAAGCATATTAACCGACAAAGAAAATGCTGAAGTCACCAGACAGGCCCGTCAGATGGGCCTCTGCTCGTAGAAATATTTCCTAGTGCTCGTATAAGAAGTTCCCTGTTCCCGTGAAAGACTCTTTGCTCCATCAATGCATTTATTATACCGATTGCACGGATGGTTTTGCTTTATTTTGGTGATAGAAAAAATATTTACTTCTGCATTCTTCTGCTACATCGAGTCTGTGTTCTAGAATCTATGGATATTTTCACTCCACTGACACTTTCAGAATGCTTTTGTCGGAAAGACTCATGTAAGTGCCAAATAACAATTAGCATAGAATAAGTGACAGAAATTTCGTGAGAAAACACTTGAAATGTAACACGCTTCGTCATGCTGTTTTCCATTCGAATATGAAGGTATAAAAACGGCAGTGCTCATTCGAGTAACTCCTAGGACGAGGTCATAGATCGACAGAAGGAAAAAGAAACCCATCGAGTTAACCTTTAGAATCTTTCTTTCTCAGATATCATTTTGGGTTTGCTTTGAAATCAGCCCGCTGCTACATCAAAGAGAGAAGGCCACATTACGAAGCCAAGGAAACTGCAAAGAGGTTTGTGTTTTCTAGTTGCCATTTTTTTGGTTTTGCTCAAACTGACAGGGTGGGAGGCCAGGACTGCAGATATCTACAACGATGAGAATAAACATTCAAGGCCCACGATTTCCTTGAGCTGCGGAGTTTTGTCTGTAGGAAAAGGGTGCGAATTTCTTATGAACAAAGTCGGTATAGTTCAAATTAAAGTTGAATTAGAAGTTAAATTGAAAGAGCGCTGGATTGAATGGCGTAAATCACTTTGCGAAGGTAGCAATCGACTTTGAAGAAGAAGAATGGCATTGTCCCTAGGGTTTATCTACAAACAAGGACATAATTGCTTGTGCATAACACTAGGCCCATAGTATCCAGCAAAATACCTTGTTCAACAGGATTCTTCGGGTATCTATTTCAACTGGGCGGGTGAGTAGGACATTTTGACACAATGTATTAAAACAGCCAGTGTAATGACGGGTAAGATAATTTTAAGCAGATTGGTGAACGATTTATGATTTGTTTCCGTGCAGCAGGGGACGCAGAAGGCATTCATTCCTTATCTGCTGGGCTCGATACGCATTTATCTTCTTTTATCAGTTTTATCTGTTTAACTCTTAAAGACTCTGTCAATTTTTGCTATCAGAGAAGTTCAACGTTCAAACAAAGAATAAGCACATCCCTTACTTGTAAGTTTAATCAACTTTAATTAAAAGTTGCCCTTATGCACCAATTCGACTTACGACGTCGTTTTGGAAATTTCCCCAAACTTCATTACCGTAATCCTCGAATAAGCCCCCAAGCTCGAATAAGCCCGCCCCCCTAGAATAAGCCCCCATCCAAAAATTCATTTTTGCAAATAAGTCCCCGGAGGATTTACGGTATACGACTTTTTAAGCTCATATCTGGTTTTATCACCATAATTTTAGGCTGGATGCAATTTTTCAAATTGTTTTCCTTGCCTTTTAGATTGCACAGAGAACTTAGGTTTGAAAACCTGTAAGGGATTTGACCGCAAAAATCATTCCAGGGAAACTTCACCCCCTGGTTGCCAATTACGGTCAAATCCCTTATAGAATTTGTATCTTTATGTCGTCATAAAATCAATATTGTGAGCAATAAGATAATGCAAAATTTCCAAGTAGACTAAAATCCTTGCTCTCAATCCGAACCTGAGGTCAGAAATGTTGTACAAAAGTATTTGAAGAATTTTTCAAAATGAGGCTGAATTGGTGTATTCTGAAGCCTGTTCTCTCTTCCCTGGTTGTTTAAGCATCCTGGCTTTGAATTGGACTTTGTGACATTTTGCTATTTGTAACGTTTAGCTACCGTGATGTAACATAGCGTAACGTGACGTATAAGCTGTTTCAGTCCTAGTCTGCACTATTTAGTCCTAGTTTATTCCTTTTATCATTTACTTAACATTTAAGAGGCTGTTTTTCTTTTAGAAAAATAGAGATACGAACGATAATGTTTGCAATCAAAGTGTTCTTGGTCGTTTTGCTTGTTACTGCGGCCGCTCAGCATGGCCTGGCAAACAAAGGCAATGGTTGCTCAAATGCCAACACAAATTTCTGTTTGTGCAAAAAGACCTGTTGGAGGGAGTACGAAGGCTGTTTCTTAGGTGCCGACAATGTTCGAACCGCGACAAAGTGCATTGACGACCGGCATAACTGCATCTGCAAGTGTAGTCGGGATTACGACAAGTTGGGAAATTATGAAAAGCCAAGTAAGTGCAAGTAATGCGACTAAGGAAAAGTGACTGAGTATTTTGCCTGTCAACAATCAGGTGAAAACAATCAAGTATTTTTCGATAATCAAAATTTATATGTCGTAATTTTAAATACACATAGATTACACGAGTCGATGGCGTCTAGCAACCCGCTACCGATAGGAGACTCGATTGCGGGAAAGAGGCATTATCATGGCAGATATTAGCCAGTGCAATGAACTATAAGAAAAGCTTTTCTTATACCTCATTAAGCCAAAGGTAGTTTGAAATAGAATACACCGCTCTCCCAATCAAGGTACAAGCATATTGTCAAGCATATTACTTTTACAAAGGTGCTTGAGAAATAAAATAAAAAAATATGACTGTTAGGTTTGATTTTGCTGCACAAACCTGGAGTTTATGACAGAATGCGATGTGCTAGGAGAATAGGCATTTCATCGTTGTAAACACCTGCATTTTTATCGTATTCAACCATATCAGACTCGCGTAATCTTGTACATATTTCAACATAACATAACACTGAATATCTGACTTTTTTGTCTGTAAGCTGAACTGTTTTGTTAAATTTTGTTGCACTGCTGGTGATTCACAGACAAACATTTTGCAATATTAATCAAGCTTCGGACTTGATTGAATCGTTATACTCCTTGACAATTCGTTCATGTATCAAACGTAATGACTAATGTTTCGTTTTTCTAGTTAAAATTTTAATTGCAGCTTTAATTTTATTCTTGACGTTATAAGTTTGTTAGCATGGCTGTGATTATAACAAAAGAAGCGTTTCGAAAATAGACTATTTTGAACTGCTGATTTCCCTTGGCTGCCAAGGGTTTTTCTTACATAAAAACTTCGTTATATGCACTTGAACCGAGCCATCTTAAAATGGCTTCAGATTTAAGATATGCTTCCCAATTCATAAGCCTATGAAATTAAAAAGCATTTTAATTTTATTCAAGATGTTTTTAATTGGCCAGACTTGAGGCTGAAAATATTCATACGAGAAAGAGGCTGGATACTTTCTTCCTTTCTTATATTCATACGAGAAATAGGTTTTTCTCCCAAACAAGAAAAGTTGACAATCATTTTTGGAGGAAATATTTTGTATCTTTTGACTGCCGTGTTAATTTTGTTTGTATCTGTCGATATTTATACATCCAGATGTGGTAATTAGTTAATCACTGCCATGTTCACAATTATTAAGGCAGATTATCATTAAAGAAATGTTTGTAGAAAGTGTTTATACATTTTTTGACATTACTTATCGTAAGTTGCTTTGTAAATGCGGAATTCTGATCAATTGTCTTAGCTCTGGTAGCTTAGGTAGCAAGTAAAATGTGCCATTTCGACTGGCATATTCCTAACTTGATTTTTGTAATATAACTTAAAAAAGGAACAGTATTTTTTTTACTTTTGTTTCTACCCAACTTACTTTAATTTCTAACCATCAACAACGACTCTGAGCTTGAGAGTACAAGTGTGTTCATTTAGGGAAATAAACGTCAAATGAAGCCTAACTTTGATACCCGCCATGCATGCGTAAGAGGCCTCGCTATCAGTGACGCAGATAAGAATATTCATAGGAGGGGCGAGAAATTATGATTTTCAGACAAAAATCTATAAGCCTTTATTTTTTCATAAATCTAGACAAAACATAACTACATTAGAACAAAAAAATAGAAGATAAACGTATTCATTGTATGACCAAGTCATTTATTCTGAGTCAGGAGTCATGAATCAAATTACTTGCTAGCATTGATAGGATTGACATTTGAGCACGTTATGTGTTATCCATCTCTATGGTATTACCACTCGCTAAAATCACAAGGCATCAAGCGGAAAATATATTTTTAGGTTAAGCCATCTTGGGTTTGGTCCTCTTTTCTGGTTACAATTTTTCGTTCTCGTTACTCAATGGGCTCCGACGCAAGTTGGAGAGTAGATGAGCAAATGAAATTGGAACTCATTTGTTTTGCAAAAAAGTAGCGGAAAGGACTGCCTGGCTCCCGTCGTTTGGGGCCCTGTACTGTATAGATGTTTCGTGCTTTCCTTTACATGGAGCAAGGGACGAATTTAGCGGGGAGGGGGTGTAGGGGGTGCGACACCCCTTAATATTTCTGTGTTCTTCGGTAAATTTGGTTCAGTTCGATAAAAATTATTATTTGGAAGTCAGTAGTAACAAAGTAACGCCAAGATTTAACTTTATTTATCTTCTTATCAAGGCTGGTAGATCATTTCCAGACTTTTCAGCCAAAGCAACTTCAAAATTCGGCCAAATTTGGTCAGACTGTACCCTGGGTACCAGACTCGCTCTATATAAAAAAGACTCTCTTATGTTACATAGAATGAGTCTGGTACCCAGGGTACAGTTTGACCAAATAGAATGATAAAATACTGAAAATAAAACAATAGACAGATGGTCAAGGGCCCACGCCACCAGGGAGCGGCTGCTCAGAAAGTCGGTGTTTGAGAAAAGTGCAAATCTGCAATAGAATTAGTACCTTAGGGGGGGACTTTATATTTCAAGCAATATTAAAATGTTTTTGAAGACTGCACGCAAACGACAGTAAAAATATTCTCAAATGTATTTTTAGCTAATCTCAAGGGCCTCGTCGCAAGAATTTTCTGCTTGCTCCAGGGGACCCTCCTCTATCACTCTACAGAATGTTCAACAATTTTTCCCACGTTTGAGGGTTTATATAAAAAGTCCTTCACGTTCTTTAGAAAATCCCGATAAAATAGGAGCTAACATGCTAAAGCGCTTCAATCCTTAAAAACTGGATTCTGAAATGATTTTGCTCCAAGGAAAACGGACTTAGTTTGAAACTTTTAAATACTGTTTATCATTTTTAGATATTTGATTACAATTTTGGCAAATTTTCAGATTACAGTCATTTTTAGATTACAACTTTGAAAAATTTGAAGGGTTTGGTCAGCAAATCCCAAATTCTTAAGGGTTTGATCGGCAAAGATTTTCTTCTCTTTGCCCCTCCAATCTTCTAGCCCTGGCTACGCCACTGCTTCTTATCGTCTTCTCCTCCAAGTTAAAAACCAAATTTTAAAAATGGGCGTTTCCATCATTTACCAATGACTTGAAGGGTGCGGCATCAAAATTAATGTCTAACACCCCCCCCCCAATCATTGTTGCTTAAATCTGCCCCTGCATGGAGCTGCGAAATTCATATACAGAAATAGTCAAATGGTCAAATGAGAAAAGTATGTGTTTCGTCATTAATTTTATCGAAATAAATCAGCTAATTTTGTTTATAACTCATGCTGTCAACTTTAGCAAAAGCCACATGTCTTCTGGCACCTTCTTGCAACGAAGTCGTTCGTTTGGCATTTGTGTTTGTGGTCTGCGCACACTTGAGAGATATCTTTGCAGTCTGGAAAAACAAGAATGTGCTAAGATAGAGCTAAGGTAAGGTAAACCCTTTCTAAAACTTTAAATGAGAAATTCAGGCCTGGCTACACAGTCCAATGTTGTCCTTCCGGGGGTGCGAGGACAGCCTCTCGAATCGGAGATTGAGACTAATGACGTCATAAGAATAATAATGTTTAGTTTTCGAAGCACCGGTCAACATCAATACGGATATTGTAGGAGCTTCCAGACATCCCCGCACTTAAGAGTACTTTTAGTCAGGGGTCTGGGCTCTGGAGCTCAAGCTACTTAGAAAGGCTTCGTGAAGGCTTGTTCAAGGACCATAGAACAACTCACTCTCTTAAACCTCGTACACCTTTGTTAAAATTCTTATTGAAAATCCTTGATAGTCCTCTTTTTAGGTGGAAAAGAGTGGGTGAATCTTTTATAAACCAAAGTATTGCTAAAAATGATTGTAATGAAGTTTCGAATTTTGTCATGGATCGAGCAAGGGGTTTAGAATATGTGATTGGGGCCTTCAAAAAGTTAAGAAAAGTTAAACAAGGGGCGTTATCTGTGACCTAGGAGCACGAGCCGATGGGCTAACGTAGATAGTCTGTAAATTTCTCTTCGCAATATAGTTCTAAGTACAAAATCATATGGAATGTATTCGACGAATAAATTTTAAATGGTGATGCCTACCAGTTGGAGGAACTGGCTTGCCAGTGGTTGGTGGGTTGGGACCTCCCCCGCTGCATCCATAGTGTTTGTTGATCTGCCTCACGTCAATGTCTGTGAAGCCATAGTTGTTGCCAAGACGCTCGTTTTCATTTGTCTTCGAAACTATAGTTGGTCTTCTGTTGATGCTGAATGAATACCTATTGGCAAGAAAATTGTGCTATAGTTCACATTTTCTTTAGATTTTCTCTGGAGTTAAGTTATTTAACGAAAGGAGCAGTTGTCAGTTCTTAGATATTGATAACGACTCAATATTCCAGCAGGAGCCTAAACTTTTCAGACAAAGTTGGTACCGAAGAAAAGTAAGTTGGTTATACAAAATTTGGCACAATAAAAAGGCTTGGTAAGTAATAATTTCTGACCAAAAATTGTTTTTCTAAATATTTTCAAATTTCTAAAATTGACTTAAATGATCGAAATTTGTATCCAAAAAAACAATGGAATTACCTTCCACAACTTGTTTACTTTGATTCATGTTAGCATTTATGGCAAAGATTAAATGAAATGTTGTTTTGTTTGCTTTGAGAATTTGCATCCGGTACATCTTACCTCTTTGTCATTTTTGGCTGAGTAGCCAATGATATCGAAAAACTAACGCCCTTTTGTTGAAACTTTCATACATTGTTGCTATAACTTAAGAATTGCAACTAAAATAAAATTTTCATTGCTAAAATTTCATCTCGTTTTCATTCAACTGGAGCCTAGTTTTCATTAATTAAAGACAAGATAATTGATGAATAATATAATCTAGATATTCTAAATTCAATTTAGATAATTTAAATCATATAAGATAATTTAATTTAGAAAGGATACGACAATTTGAGGGTCTACACCCCAGTTTTAAATTTTCTGAACTTGAGATTTTCATCTTTTTAGATACTTTAAATGCATTTTTTTAAAAAAGACCTTACTTGTGTTTATTATTGGAATAGATTTTCTAATTAATCAACTATTTTTAATCCTGTAAAATATGGAAGGGTTCAGAAGCTAGTAGAGCGTCTTAAGATCTTCAGTTTTAAGATAATCATAAATAGAGAAAAATAAGAGACCTGGAATAGTGCATCACACTCTGCTTGTCATAAGGCTCGTTGTGGGTATCAGCTTGTCCTTGTCTGTACATGTTGAAGTTGAATTTCATGTCTAAGATAAACACACAATTATATTGCATCTTGCATCACTGATCATCAAACTATATTTATGCGTGACAGAAGGCATATAGAAGGATTACAGTTAAAAGGGTTTGTGATGAAAAATACTTATTTGTTTCGAAAAAGCTGCCAATTATTCTTTAAATGACTCTACCAGGGAAAGAATAAGCTAACTGTCCATTGAGATAGGAAATGCCACTGCAGACGTTGATTTTTTTAATTTGAACTGTCAATAAATTGCGCTGTGCTGAAGTTTCCAAAAAGTGGCTACGGCCTCTTTTTCAGTAGGGCTGATCACTAGAATACTTCAAAGCTCTGTGATGTCATTAGACATTCGATGGAAATCTAAGTTCAAGGCCCAGTCCCCCGAAAATCAAGTAGCTCCACTCTTGTTCGAATTGAACTTTTCGGTTAAAAAGGACTAAACTTGGAATTCATTTGACCATATTACGAGACTGGGGATTTTATGAAAAAAAAAATTTCACCTTGACTTTCCCTAGCCCTTTCAGTCGTACACCTTTGTGCCTCATTTACTAGGGTTTTATAGAGTAAGCATTTTAATAACAGTCCCATGAAAACAACAAATCTGCCTCCCCCCTATTGGTATTCACAGCATTTGTAAGGTTTTAATTAAAACATCATTCCTCTTTTTGGAAGGGATCTATGGAAGGGTTAAGTTTGATTCAAATTCAGAAGAAAACGCTTTCTCTCAGAGATCTGTGCATTGGTATTCTATAACCAATACCCCTTAACCATACGGTCTGGACTACCCTGGGTACAAGTGCTTCAAAGAGTCACAGGAAGCAAAAATATGGAAAAGAATAACGATTCCATTCCATTTTCCTCCGCAACTCCCTTCCCCTGTTGCCTTCACAACTCCTCTCCAGGAGACTTTGGAATCACTGGAATCAAGGCTAGGTCTTGAAAACTGTAAGATTTGATTGAAAAACATCAATCAAAGAAATGAAAAGACTCTCACTGCTTGAGATGTTGTTCCAGTAAATTTTTACGTAGTTGTCCCTATCTCTTCTTGATTGTTCGTGAAAGAATCCAATAGCGTGCATCATCTCGTGAATGACCGTTCCCATGCTTTCACAGCCTCGCCCGATTGAAATTTCCTGCCTTCCACGTCCAGTTCGGCCGATTTGTGAATAGCAACTGTAGCAAGAAAGAAAACAAAGAGCCTTGAGGACAGGGGCGAGTCCAGAGCAAATTTGAAGGAGGGGCAGTTGGTAGTTGGGGCGCTGAAAAATTTTCAAATATTTGTTACGAGAGTACGCTGTATACAACAATTTCAGATACCTTTTCAGAATAAACAACATAACTTTGAGGTAATCCTTGAAGCAAATAACCTATCGGTTCAAGAACTTTTCTCATCTGATTCTCATTCTTCAAAAGGGGCGCACAATTTCCAAAAAAGGGGCGCCAGACTTGCTTCAACTCGTTGAGGGAGGGGCAACTGCCCCTAATTGCCCCCTCCCCTTAAATCCGCCACT